>CAUJRU010001091.1:64571-211454 GCA_963277665.1 Viscum album | reverse complement strand
TTTTGATCTCATGTTATTTATGAAACCCATTTATCTTAAATGGGTTATACAATAATAAAACACCTCTGAAACCTGAATATTTTCATAGGTTATAAATTTATGTCTTTTACACGGGTTATGATATTATGAATTGTTTATGATACCCATTTCATTTCATGGGTTATGATATGATGGATATTTTTTATATTATGGAAGACATTTATTCGATTTCATTATGTAATGGGTGGTAAATATATTTCCCTAAAATGCATTGTATAATGATTTATATCTCATGATATAGATAGAACTATAATGGGAAGTTAACTTAGTTAAGTAAGACGTGGTTGGAATGAGAAGTAAAACCATTTTAATAATAAACGGCTAGAACGGGGAGCGAACCCAGTTTAGTAAAGGTATTTTTCCTCTATGATGGTCTTGTCTGAGAGCCTTGAATAATATGAAAATTATTTTCTATGATTATGTGTATATCATAAATTCTATGAATTATGCTCTCATATATTATGTTCTTCGAATCTCTTATGCCTCTTATCTTATAAACTGCTAATCATTATTCTATGACTCATGATTATGGTCTTCGATATGAAGGGTATGTTTTTAAAAAGTTATGCTCATGTTTTCATGCCCTTATGTTCCTATTATTCTTACACATATCCCTTATTTACCTTTAATGAGCATCTGAGATCACCTTTTCTTTTGTTTACTTTTCCCAGGTTATGAAGAAATGTTTTATGTAGGATATGTCTATGGAGTGTACTGAATGAGAATATCTTTTTGGGAAGCATTAAAGATCTTTAAATGGAATATAAGATTGTTTTCCAGGTTTCCAAAGTAACTGAACTATTATGGTCTTAAGGAATGTGTTTTTATAATGTAATGAATATTAATAAAAATGATGTAATATATATGTATGACAATCCTGGTAGCTATATGTTCATGTTATGAATTTTATTTTTTTATGTCATTATTGTATTTGGGTTGTGACTCCTCATACAAAATTCAGTGTGTCGTAGTTATCCTTCTACTAGAAAATGATATTGTAATCGGGTTTTGACAACCCCTCAAACATCAGTTTAGTGAACATGTATCTCTCACCGAGTAGAGAGGTATAATACTGAACTAGGTCCACTTTGGACTAAACTATTATAAAAATACTTTCATTCTCTCTTTTATTTCCACTTATAATTAACTCTAATAATTAACTTCATTAATTAATTTCAAAAATCAATTATTTGATTAATTTTTTAATCGAGTAGATTCACCCCACTCTAGGTCATATTCCATTTTCCATTCCAACCTAACAATGGTATTAATACTTCTTAATAATACTAGTAACTCCATAGATTCTTATTTAATCCCATTGGATCCAATTCTCTATAGTGTCCCTTAATACCTAAAGGGGTTTGAACAAGTTTAACAATAATTACCGGAATATGAAAAAGTGATTTAAACCCTTGTCTAGGGATCTACCATGCATGATAAATGAAAATGTGTAAAAAAATACAATAATGAAATAATAAAAAAACATATAATCCACTAAAGATACCTCTTCTCCCCTTGATCTTGGTTTGATATGTTTTATGTAGATCAATAAAGAGGCCAAAAATATCTTCCCACCTTCATTGTGCATCCATGGGCCAAACTGAACCTATCATTATAAGAGAGGGATTCTACTTCACCCATAGTGTATTAGTACCATTATGTTCTAATGAAGAAGAAAATCATAGATTTGAGTCTCTTAGATTTTTGACCAATCAAGAAGAAATTACACATACTTCAATTGCATGATAGTGGTTTGTATTAGCAATCAAGGATGCTCTTTAACTGTTGTATCATTTATTCATATGTTACAACATATGAATAAATGTCATGTACAATTTATGAATTCATAATATAAATTCATAAGCACTTATATATTTCATATTATGATACAATTTATAAACAAATGAAATCTTGGGTTGAATAAGGCTCATGTGTTTAAGAAATATTCACAATATATGATGTATAGAATCATATACCTTAATTTATAGGAAAATCACAATTTTATTGCAATACCCAATATCATATAAATACATATATAATGATTTAGGGGATATATATAATTCAATCTATCATTTTCACTTAATCATAACAAAGATTGTGTTATTTCACCTTATATTGTATCATATACAATAAATTATGAAACCATATCCAAAAATCATTTTAGATATCTTCAAAAATACTTTTAGAAAACTATTATTAACTTTAACTCATATCACATCACATTAAATACCTTGTGAATAATAATCCAAAACACTTTTTGATTAACTATAAAATACTTTTATAGTAGTAAAACTCAATCCCCATTTAGTTAACCATAAAGTGTGACCCCGCAGGCCTTTATACATTGAAAAAACAATACGAATCTCTGGGTTCATACAAGCAATAAAAGAGCAGCCTATAACAAATCATCATTTCTACTCAAGCTATAAATGGATATACTGTGATATGTATCATAAGTATGTATCTCTATACCGGGTTCCACTAATCTATATCATTTTTTGATGTGCATTCCCATATTTTTTCTTTTTTCAAGACATCGAGTGACCATGGGACATAGAGCATGTCAATCCCTTATATAGAAAACTCATTGGTTATCAATTCCTAGATTGTATACTTATCTGATTGATGAATACATCACATGTCATTTATCCTTATGGATAAGAACATAATATAACCCTTATCTTGATAGATATACAATATCTAGGTGATGATTTACACCAACATAGTCTATCTAAATTGATGGACCATATGTTATAATTTTTATATGAGAGGAAAATTACCATATTTTTTAATCTATATCTAAAGAAATCACCAAAACATACCCAACCACCTCCATATTATCTCAGTCAATATGTATACTTTTATAAGAAGTGTACAAAAGTATGAAGGTTTTCATGCAAGGTATCTCTCCAACCTTTGGTAATGGGGGCTCAAATATAATCTATACACCCCTAGAATACCAAATAAATCTATATGACACTCCATGTGTTATATTTAGTAGGCCATCTAGAACACACACAAAATACTATTCTTTTTTTGTGTCTCATGGTCATATTATATATCTCTATATAAGAATACGAATCACACTAACAATAAAATTTTTCTATAACCTATAATAATCCAAGAAAAACATCAGTTTGGGATAACTCAATGTTATACTTTGAGAGGTCAATTATAATTATAGTTCATGAAATGTATATCGATATATACATTTGTGAACACAATATAAAAGAATGATAAAGTGGAGACTGCCTCAAATATGATATATTTTAATATTCTTAAACTCTTTAATAATATTTAACAAACCCAGCATATGAAGAAGTTTATCATATCATATATGATAAACTACAAGACCAAACTTATGTTTGTTTCACTTTATAGGTTTTGTTTACTCATTAAATCATATGTAATTCCTATCACATCTCCATATGGCCTTCTAATAATAACCTCCAAATAAACCCTTTAGTGGGAACCATTTATGAAGAAAGCTAGTTTCGAAAATGGTGAGACTTATAAATCTAAATTCTAATTTTTTTAACTACTTGAACATATTCAAAATCTTAACTTCAGATCATAAAATGTTGAGGTATCAACTTATGTTTTCTATTTAGAATTTTTTTAGTTCATCATTATTATTCTCAGAACTCCATTCCATCAAATATTTTGCATAAAATATGTAACTACTTACATTAATATTTACTAATACTTCCTAATCTCTTTTAGGATACACATAAATCACTTTATTTAGGAAAATAATGTAACTCATTATGTAACATCCCAAGATTCTTTGTTTTATGTAATGGTAGATTTTATCTTTCTATGTCATCCATTAATCGAACAAACTGCCTTCTTATAAAAAATAATAATAATGAAATAGAGTAAACGCACCAAAATGAACGAAAGGATATTTATTCAAATAAGGAACAAGATAGTAACTTCAATGCACTGTGATCAAACGGGAAACTAAGTTAACCAAAGATGCCCATTAAAAACCCTATTGAGATTACAGGGAGACTGCTCAAAATGACGAGAACTACGAGTAAATTATAGGGGTCTTTAGAATCCACCATAATAAACATTATAACGGCCAAGGCCACTATGGCTGTACTGAGCACTAAAGGAATGACTTGAACCATCTTATCTTTTTCTTTATCAATCGCCTTGAGTTCAAGACACCCCGAGACCAGGTTTTATATGAAACCAATTTGACCATTACTTTTGTAGTCGTTGGGTCTTTGAATTCCTTGACCATTGGTTAAAAGGGCGCTTATTTAAAAAATAATGGAGTTTACCTTCTTTATGAAAAACTTGGGTTTTATAATACTTTTATAACTTTATTTTATGTTTTGAAATTATGTCTTTAAATGCCATAGTTTTAAAATAATACTTTTATGAACCTAGTGGTTTTCACTAACCCTAGTGTTTATTTATATAGTTCAAAACCTAATAAATTAAATTATCTTTTAAATAATGTGATTTCTAATGAGGGTATTTTATAAGTAGGGAACCAATGTACCTTTAAAAATTATTTTGAGGATGTATTTTTGGTAATGCATTAAAAACCCTAATGTAATTTTTTTAATTAAATTAAACCATGATTTCAACTTAGAAGTATTTTATGTTTGGCACCATGAACCCTAATTTCATAAAACCATTAAACTTTTGAATAGTTGATAGGAAATTATTAATGTTCTCATTAATTATTTTAACATATGTTTATAGATACTCACGGTTTAAAAATAACATATGTGATTAAATGAATGGGAATTTTGTATCAAATATGTTTTTTATCTTTTTTAATAAAAAATTTTAAGTGGACCAGCCAACTGAGGGCAGCCTTAAGGCCAAGCCCTCAAGGTAGAGGCTAGTTCCCCAGACACCCAAATTGGCGACCTGGGGTTTCTTGAGTATGCGTTGAGGAGATCCTGAGCATAGCTCGCGCTAGGTACCATCATGCACGCACAAGCCCGTGTATAAGGATAGTGGTGCGCATGGTGTAAGGGTGGGAAAAAGGCCACATGGGGCCCGTGTATAAGGCCCCAGGTTGTGTGTGCTTGTGTCATCGAAGTGTAGTAGGAGGGTTGAGGGTTATAAGAAATGCCCAAAAATCTGTTCGTTTTGATGTGGGAATGGTTTTTTCAGCCAAAACGAGATCCTGGCCGTTGGATCTCCCATCGTGTGATCTCGACTTTCAAAATCGATTCTGGGATCATCCACACTCAACCGCGGAATAACACCACATTTTTTGAGAGCCGTTCGATTCTCTGCAATCTAATTGCAACCGTTCAAAGTTTTTTAAAATGCTTCGATTCCCCGTAGCCATCTGATCAGATATAGACTCGATCTAGGCCGTCATTATTTTTAAATGTTTGAATCATATCTCACTCTATCCACGACCGTTCGATCCTCACGATTTCTAATCCCGACCGTTCAAAAAATTTTAAATGCCACATCAGCCTTCGATCATCCGTACAACCCCGGTTTAATAATGGTCATCCGATTCTTTTCGGATCTCCTCCCCCGCGTTTTCTCTTCTTCTTCCTCGCACATGTCGTGCACCAGTGACCTATTCCTCGTTTTTCTTTGCCTAGGTCGACATCATACTTTTTTATTCGACCTCTCTTTCCATGGAGTTGGCACTGGCCTTTATTTCTTGACATTGGCTCCCCTCGATGACCTCACTTTCTTATTTCCCCTCTCCTTAAGTCTTCTCTCTTCCCTTGGTAAACTGGGACGTTTGCACCTCAGTTTTTCACCTTGGAGCGTTGCAAGAACACCACAGATCTCTAGAAGGCTCTCTCCCCTCACTGCCAGGCCAAGCACCCTCCTTATCTGTAAGGGTTTACCTTAAACTTTCGTCTTTACAAAACCTATAATATATAGTTTCGTATATAAGGTTTTGTAAATTTAAATATATATATACCTTTCCATTTGGTATTAAATGTTCTAAATGTAGATTATAGGAGTTTTAGTTTCTGTTTGAGGGTTGTTTTTCATTTTATTTCCCTCCTCTTCTTATGCAAACCTGTTTATATATATATATCTAAGTATGTTTTCGGGTTACATATGTATTATATAAATGGATGTTTTCAACTATGTAAAGGCTGATTATTTATTATCAAGATCATTAAGGGATTTCTTTAAGTGCTAATTTATGAAACCCCGTATTCAAAAATATATTCTAAATATATGGTTTTGTGTAAGTTTATATATATATATATAACATGTGTAATCGGGTGTTTATGTATTATGTATATATATATATAGTCCCATCTTCAAACATACTTTAAGATTTCCAACTACTTCATTATTTCATACTAAGTTTTACGTACCTATGAAGGTTATTTTGAATCTAATCTAGTTTACCAAACCATTATGTAAACTTTAAATATATATATATCACTAAATACTCATCTGTCTATGTTTTCTTATATCAAATTAATTATGGTTTTTAGATGATGAATACTGGTCTTTAAATAATGATTTAAGTACAAACTAGGTTTTGGGGGTTTAAGTGAATATGTGTTATAGTAAAAAAACCATCGTTTTTATATAGTCATGATCATTTTGTTTCATGGATAATAAACCCTATATGTTTTGGTTTTAATAAAATAAATGGTTACTGGTCAGGAGTATTCTAATATTAAAAAAATTTAATGGACCATGATTAAAATTGTGTACAAACCCACATATACCCTTAGCGTATATATAGGGTTATGTAAAATGTATGTTAAAGATTTATTTTCCAAAACCCTAATTTCAAATAGTAACTACCAGGACTTAGTTTATACTTTAATACATGTAGAATTTTAAAAATTTGGTGGTTTCCAAGACAACATGTATGTTGGACCAATGAGATCGTTTATTTAAAAAGTTATATTTTCTTCCACTCATGTTTTAGGAATTAAATGAAGTATTTTGTCTTGGTTAAGATATATTAGTGGGTTAGGGGTTTATGGGAACATGTTCTATGAATTTACTCTATTTTGATAAGCCTGCTGCGGTGAATGTTAGTAGCTTATCAAGTTTTGGTTTAATTTAATTGCAAGTTCAATGACAAGTTAATCGCAATAAAAAAAGGAAAATGTTTTTCCTTAAGATTTAATTGTGTGTGCATCATTGATATTTAACACATTGTATTATGAATGTATCACTTTTGATCAAGCATGTGTTTCTTTAGTAGTTCCATATCATATTTTGTGTGTTATGCCCGAAATGAAGATCACCAACTAGTAATTAATGAGTCTAAGAACCCATTATTTGGAGTGGTATGGGACACCCCAAATAACATCACTTTAAAATGGGTATCCAAAGCGGTATGGAACGCATTGGATACATATACACTAAGACATAAGAGGATTGTATTGGACTGTATATGTGATGGGTGGGGCCCGCTATAGCCCTCGATGCATCGATGTGTCTCATGAGGCAAAACAGAGTCATGGCACAAGGCCTGACAACTGTTATGGTTCAGGTGAAATTCCTAGACACAGATGATTATGGTCTTTGCATGAGGCCTTGAAACAGTCTATCATTATACCATCCTCTTAATGTTTTAGTAATTTACCAACCATGGGGTTTTCCGGCTAGTAGGACATCCCTGGTTCAAAAACCTACTATGCACAGAATGAATTGATGAAATGACATGTTATGTCTCAAAAGTTTTCGACTTGATCCAATTAATATAAGCTTTATGTTATTACATGTGAAAAGATTTGGATATTTCCAATATGATATGTGCACTAGTTATGTTCAATATTACAGCTTTTGATTATGTCTTGTGCACTCAGAACTTCCTTTTTAGTAGTATTCATTACCCTGTATGTTGTTAATGGTCATGTTTTATACAAGCATTTAATTCTCCCTAAGTGGAACTGCGTACTATGATCATGATTAGATGTTATGTTATTTTTCTTTATTTCAAGATAATTAATGTCCCCATGTTTCATGTTTAAATTCATGAATACTGTTTTTTCATACAGTAAAGAAAGATTATTTTCAATTTTTTTTAAAACCCCTTACTGGGCATACATTTCTCACCCTATTTTTTTGTTTAAATATTTTTCAGTTATGTGTTTTTAGTAATGATGTTTTTCAGATGCAGCTGGTTTCCTAGAACCTGAACCTCGCGATCCTCTATAAAAATGGGACATGATGTATTATTTGTAACTGTTTGTAATAAATTTTTAGTACATCATGCCTCATGGGAACCAGCTCCGGGCATTCGGGGGCTGGGTCGTTACAGTTGGTATCAGAGTATGGGTTCATAAAACTTTGGAAAACTAGGTAGTATGAATATATAACTATGATTGACTAAGTAATTATGTTGAAACTTTTAGATGGCTGATGGAAACGTATCTACCAATCTCTTGTCCCTTCCCACTAAGGCCCTAGATACCATTGTGTCTCTAGCTAGTCGAGAGAAATTTCGTAATTACGCCCATATTCGCATGTAATGCAGGCACTTGTATGATGTGTCAAACTTTTCTAGGGTTATTAGTCTACACCGGGGGTTGGGAATGGATTACCTCATAATGATGATGAACTAATTCCCCACATATTCACGTCGGGGTAGGTACTATGAGGGACTCTTTCGGGTATTCACGACTGGTAAAGAATTTGTCACTATGATCGTCAACTCTTTTCAAGAAGCTTCTGTGGTCGGAGACCTCCGAGCGACCTACCTTTGTCAGATTTTGCACTACGTCTTCTGGGGACAGTTGATGGAATTTGGGATATTAGAAGATGAGTCCACCCGATTGTCTTATAGGCAACAGGTTTATAATGATGTTTCCCAACTTCATACCCCTCATGCTAAACTCGGGAGACGTCACAAGTGTTCCCATGAGTTTAACCCCATCTGCTTAGCCCATGTTTTTTTTGAAGAGTTAGGGAGTTTTTTTTCTATATGTGGTGTTCGTTTAGTAAATCATTCAGGAAACTCAGGCACTCTTATATAAACTTTTGTGTTATTGAAAAATAACTTGTTTTCCTTTCCTGTCTCTACTTTATCTGTACTATTAAGTTAATTCTCATGAGTGTATCTTTCAGATGGATAGACAAACAAACATCTCATCTCTACCTGATGAGATAGTAGAGGATATTTTGATCAGAACATGCATGGTGGATTATCCATCTTTCTTAAACCTTCGAGGATCTTGTCAATGCTTGCTTGACTTGTCAAATAGCCCTGAAATCCTTTGTTTGTGTTCGGGGAATGACCATGTTTTCTATCTCATTTCAACTTCCCAACTCCCCTGCTATAGGCGAAGGGGGAGATACTACGAAGGCCTTTTTCAGTGTTTTACTCTGGCGCAAAACTTCTCTACCAGAGCATGCTTCCTTAGAGCTGCCCAAGATGGCCACCTCAGGGAAGCCTTTATATTCCAGATCTTAAATAATAGTATTTTCAATCGCATCATTCCACTTGAATATCTTGAGCATGATGTAGTTCGGAGAGTCTTGAGGGAATTTTTCTACTCGAACATTTACAAGCTTTTTACCGCATGAGCCTCCCTGTGGAAGCCTGTGTGTAGAACACATGAGCAGGAGTTCAAGACTTACTACTCAAGGTGCATCTGGGCTAGTGAAGCAGAAGAACTAAGTACCAAATTGGGGATTTCGTTGAACAAGACAAATATACCGTTTTGGTAATGTAGACCGACTGGGGGTTTTTATTTTTTTATGAATAGTATTTCAAAGACGCAATTATTTGAAGGGGGAATAATATAACATCCCAAGATTCTTGTGTTTTATATAACGGTAGATTTTATCTTTCTATGTCATCCATTAATCAAACAAAATGTCTTCTTATAAAAAATAATAATAATGAAAGAGAGTAAACACACCAAAATGAACGAAAGGCTCTTTATTCAAATAAGGAACACCATAGTAACTACAATGCACTAAGATCAAACGAGAAACATAGTTAACTGAAGATACCAATTAAAACCCTATAAAGATTACAGGGAGACTGCTTAAAACGATGAGAACTCATAGTAAATGATAGGGGTCTTTAGAATCCGCCATAACAAACATTAGAACGACCAAGGCCACTGTGGCCATACTGAGCACCAACGGAATGACTTGAACCATCTTCTCCTTTTCTTCTTAAATCACCTTGAGTTTAAGACACCCCAAGACCAGGTTTTATATGACGCCAATTTGACCGTTACTTTTGTAGAGTTGGGTATTTGAATTCCTTGACCGTTGGTTAAAAGGGAGATTATTTAAAAAATAATGGAGTTTACCTTCTTTATGAGAAACTTGGGTTTTATAATAATTTTATAACTTTATATTATGTTTTGAAATTATGTCGGTAAATGCCATAGTTTTAAAATAATAATTTTATGAACCTAGTAGTTTTAACAAACCCTAGGGTTTATTTATATAGTTCCAAACCTAATAATTTAAAATATCTTTTAAATAATGTGATTCCTAATGAGGGTATTTTATAAGTAGGGAACCAATGTACCTTTAAAATGTATTTTGAGGATGTATTTTTGGTAATGCTTTAAAAACCCTAATGTAATTATTTTAATTAAATGAAACCATGATTTCAACATAGAAGTATTTTATGTTTGGAACCATGAACCCTAATTTCATAAAACCTTTATACTTTTGAATAGTTGATAAGAATTTATTAATGTTCTCATTAATTATTTTAACTTATGTTTATAGATACTGATGGTTTAAAAATAACATATGTGATCAAATGAATGGTTATTTTGTTTCAAATAAGTGTTTTATCTTTTTTAATAAAAAATTTTAAGGGGACTAGGCAACCGAAGGTAGCCTTAAGGCCATGCCCTAAAGGTCAAGGCTAGTTCCCCAGAAACCCAAGGTGGCGACCTGGGGTATAAGGCCCCAGCCTTAAACCTTACTTAATCTTGAGTTATTACAAGATTACACATTGAGGATCTTTTCAGGTTTAGATTTTTAGAGAATTAGATCATAAAACTTGCATTACATTCCACATATAAACAAAGTGGTTACATAAAGATAGTATTCTTCATTCCCATCAATGGAAACATATTTAAAATAAAAAATGGATTCATTCTTCACACTTCCTTGACACTATCATCATATCATGTACCTTTCCCTTGACCTGTGAAAAACATTTCAAAAAAACTTGGGATGAGCATAAAAAGCTCAGTATGGGTGATAAAAACATGGAAAGGAGACATGGGTACATATATACATAAGAGTGAAATCATAAATTACCCATAAAACATAGGCACTTTAACATACCTCATAAAATCATGAACAAATCATAGAAATCATAAGACATAAAGGTAACTTGAGGCATTCATAACATTCTTACGTAGGGAGTAACCCTATTGGTTACGTTTGGAATACCCATCATAGTATATTCCCTAAATCTCTTCGGAGAAACCTTAAGTTTTAAATCCTTCACGTTACCCAATGCATTGGAGAGCTATATCGGGCTCACCCGCCCTTAGTTTATCACGGAACCACCCATCTTCATAATAATTCCCAAGAACCATCACATAATCGTATCACATAAAACATGCATAAAGGAAACATAACATTTCCACATTTCAATCACAAGTTATAAATACAACACAAAAAACATTATGAAAACCATTTTCAATACCAAAATAAAAGAAAAGTAAAACATGGTATTTATTTGTCTTTTAAAAAGAAGGTATGGCTTGTAGAGGAAGCCAAAACTCAAATAACAGTCACGATGGCGGAGAAGTCGTTGTCGCCGCATACGTACGATAAAAACATTCCCTTTTGTCATTTTGTAAACGCTTCGTATAAAAAGGATTCCTTTTGAATAAACGTAAAAGTCAAATGGGTTTATACACCGTATAAAAGAAAGTTGTGTATAAAATAAAATATGCCTCAATGAAAGGAGATTGAGACGAAGTCCCATACCTCGTATCCGACTTGACCCGACCGTTCTTTAATCTCCTGAATAATAAACTTGAGTTAATCTCTACTTTCTTATGAACCTTTTCCAAGTTCATTATTCCTTTTAGACCATGTTATGAACATCATGTAATCATTTAAGTTAATAATGTTCATTTTGTCGGCATTTGGTTCTTAAGTCAAAAATAGACTTCTTACACATACATGTTGTTAATTTGGTCAAAGTTTCGTTATATCCAGAATGATATTAATGATTTGGATAACATATATATTATATTTATTCATCATATATATGTATTTATAATATTACATCACATTTAGAGGTAAGAAATGAAATGCACCGTTCATGGAGACGGTAAGCCGTACGTACGCATGAACGCTACATCCGTTTCTATTTCGTATTTTCTGGAATGGAATCATAATGATATAAGAGTATATTATAATTCCAGTATAATAACATATATAATATCATTAACTTTATCCTTTACACATCACACATATGGTATTAACCAATCAAATCACTTTCAGGGGGCGGTAGTCCGCACTTCCTAAAATGAAGATATCGTGTTTAACCATAATGGAAATAATAATGGTATGCCATAAATGAAAAATACAGAAGCTTAAGGAAATAATAAACATATTATATATCATATATAAAAATAGTGACATCATAATGGCCACCTTTGAAGGTGTTAAATGAGTATTGAACAATCATCGTTTCGGGAGGCAGAATTTCGCCATCCACGGAAACCGTATGTTCTTTAACCATTTGATGTAGTTTTGTGAGAGTGTAGCTCAAATAAATCTTATAAAAACATCATAGTATATTTCAGATACTGGTTTTGTTACAAAAGATGTAAATAAAAAGAGTTTAGGGGGTTAGAGAAGCAAAATAAAATAAATGAACATGAGAGAATGAATTACCTTTAAAAGTGTAACTCCTTTTGATTTGAGCCTAAAGGCTTCTTTTGAAAGGATTATGCCCAAAGGGAATCCTTTAGGATGAGGAGAGGTGTGTGGAAATAGTAAATGGGCAGGGTTTGGCCGAGCCAAAGGCTTGAGGAGTGTGTGAAATGAGGTAGAGGTGGGGGCCTTTTATAAGAGGAGAGGAGGGGCACTTTTGGAAATTAAGAAATATTACTTTATTTGAAAATGTGTTTCGATTTTAAAAGTTCCCACATTGATATAATTCGTGTATAAGGTGATAAGGGTTATAAATCCACCCATCCAATAAGTTTTGGACATGTGTAGTTCATAGATTTTACATTATCTTTCCATTTTATTTAAATCGTCAAATAATGATGTCATCGCTGCATCATTATTATGTCATAAAAAATTTAATTTATTTAATGTCTAAAAATTATAAAAAAATATACTATGATTTAGTAAATATTTTTATCTTTATAATGACTATTTATAATCAAAAATCGGGCTTGTATAACCCCATTTACAAATTGTTTTAGTAAAACATATCATGTTTGTGCCATTTTTTACATTAACATTAAATAAAAGGTATTTATGTCATTTTCCAACCAAAGTGGCTCCATGGGGTCCCCAAGTTGACCCATGGATTTTCTTGGTCGGCCATGACACAACCAATGAGGGTAGGACATGTGTCAAGCTCATCTCATTTTATTAAATCATTATTTTTACCTTAAACTACACTAATTACCACTAATCACGATTAAAAACTTAATAAGTTACTATTCACCAAAAAATTATTTTTATCCCATTGAACCACATTTTACTTCATAATGAAAACCATGTAAGTCGGATTTTTTAAATTCAAAACACAATGATGGGAAAATTTCATTTAAACGGAAAATCAATTTTTATAAGTACCACTTAGTGGTTTCACTATTCATCAAAAATTGAAGTTTTTCAGAAAATTACCAAAAATTCACCCTAAGCTATATTTGATATTCCGAATTCAAAAATGAAGTCTATTTTAAAAAATTCAAAACATATAATTCACATTAATTAATTTAATAATTAATTCCCGCTATCAGAGCAAATAGCGTGTTTTTATAAAACAATAAGTATCAAAAGATTGACACCAGTTTAAGTCTAATTTCAAAGTGAAATTGATTCTAATGACCACCATTGGATTAAATGGTAATAATATATTCTAATTTCACTTCAAAACCAATTCAAAAGATAATATAATCATATAAATAAATTAGATTAAAAAGCAGTTTTGATGTAAAATGCAGTAGTTTTCACTATTCATTAAAAAATGAACATTGTCAGAAAAATACCAAAAATTCACACAAAGTAAATTTTGATGTCCCAATCATAAAGAATAAGTTTATTTTGACAAAAATAGTTTATAAAATTGTCAAAATATAGATTTAAATAGGGTTTTCCATCATAAGGCAGTAAAATAATCTTTTAAGAATATTAGTGTATTCCATGCTTAAGATTGGATTTATTTTCATTTTAAGCCTCTAAAACACTATCTTAATCATTAATAGACATAGATAAAAATATCTATTATTCATTACTTACTTGGGATGTTACATCCTTCCCCCCTTTAGAAAATTGCGTCCCCGCAATTTATTTACTTATCGAATAAATGGGGGCACTTATCCCTCAATGCATTTTCAGATTCCCATGTTGCCTGTTCAATCATGTGGTTTTTCCACAAAACCTTTACCTGGTGAATCACCTTATTCCGTAACACTTGCTCCCTGTGGTCAAGAATCTGGACCGGTTGTTCCTCATAAGATAGGTTCTCTTCTAGCTGAACTACCTCTGTGCTCAAAACATGAGATGGATCTGGCATATACTTTCTCAACATCGAAACGTGAAAAACATTGTGTACCTGAGATAAACTTGAAGGTAAAGCCACTAGGTATGCAACTGATCCAACTCTCTCCAGAATTTTGTATGGTCCAATGAACCTTGGACTCAACTTTCCTTTCTTACCAAATCTCATCACACTTTTCCAAGGAGAAACCTTGAGAAAAACATGATCACCTACCTCGAAAGATAGATCTTTCCTCCGGTTATCCGCATAACTCTTCTGCCTGCTCTGAGCTGTTCTCATGTGCTTCTGAATCAGCTGAACTTTTTCTGCCATCTCTTCTACCAATTCTGGTCCCATCAACTTCCTTTCACCAACTTCATCCCAGAAAGCTGGAGTTCGACACTGCTTCCCATATAATGCCTGAAATAGTGCCATCTGTATACTGGAATGAAAACTGTTATTATATGAAAATTCAACCAAAAAAGATGTTGGTCCCAACATCCCTGATAATCCATAGAACTAGCTCGTAGCATATCCTCCAATGTCTGAATTGTTCGTTCTGACTGCCCATCTGATTGAGGATGAAAAGCTGTACTAAAATTTAATTCAGTACCCAACGACTTCTGAAGGCCTTTCCAAAAGTTAGAAGTAAACCTGGGATCACGATCCGATACAATGGAGAGAGGAACTCCATGTAACCTTAATATCTCTTTAAGATACAAACGGGAAAGTTGATCAAGAGAGAAAGTATCTCGTATAGCAAGGAAATGAGCAGATTTGGTCAAGCGATCAACAATAACCCAGATTGCATTATTACCTCGAGATGTCTTCGGTAATCCAACAACAAAGTCCATGGATATATCCTCCCATTTCAACTCTGGCACTGGTAAAGGCTGAATCATCCCTTTCGGTTACTGCCGCTCTGCTTTAACCTGCTGACAAGTCAAACACTTCACAGTAAAATCAGCAATATCACTTTTCATTCCATCCCACCAGTAATACTCCCGCAGATCTCTATACATCTTAGTGCTGCCCGGATGAACTGAAAACGGAGAACTATGAGCTTCACATAACAACTCTCTCTTCAACTGTGAATCACAAGGCACACACAATCTCTTCCCAAATCTCAAAACACAATCATTATCAATGTTGAATTCAGGCAACTTACCTTTCTGAACCAGCTCTACCTTTTTCTGCAACTCACTGTCTTGCTTCTGAGCTTGCTTGATTCTATCTGATAGAGAAGATATCATTGATACCTGAAACAAAACAGAAGGACTTCCTGCACCAATAACATCTATGCCAAATTTCATCAAATCCTTAACCAAAGGATCACGTTCCAAATGAAACATTGCTAATGAAGCATTACTTTTTCGAATTAAAGCATCAGCCACTTTATTTGCTTTTCCCGGATGGTAATGAATTGTACAATCATAATCCTTGATTAATTCTAGACATCTCCTCTGTCTCATGTTTAACTCTTTCTGAGTCAATATATACATTAAACTGTTGTGATCGGTATATATTTCACACTTTACTCCATACAAATGATGCCTCCAAATTTTTAAAGCAAAAACAACAGCAGCTAATTCCAAATCATGTGTAGGGTAATTTACCTCATGAGTTTTCAACTGTCCTGAAGCATAAGGAATTACCTGATCATTCTGCATTAGGACGCAACCAAGTCCTTTCAATGAAGCATCACTGTATATAAAAAACTCACCATTCCTGGAAGGTAGTGCTAAAACTGGAGCATTCACCAATCTTCTTTTCAATTCCTGAAAACAATCATCACATTCTTTTTTCCAGATAAACTTAACACCATTCTGAGTTAGCTTAGTCATTGTACTAGATAACCGTGAAAAATTTCTAACAAACCTTCGGTAATATCCCTCCAAACCAAGGAAGCTACAAATCTCGGTTACATTTGTGGGTCTTGGCCATTCTTCCACAACTTTTGTTTTTATAGGATCAACAGTTATTCCATATTTAGAAACAATGTGACCAAGGAAAGAAATTAGTTGCAACCAAAACTCACACTTTCTGAATTTCCCATACAGGTTCTTTTCTTTTAAGGTTTGCAAGATAACCCTTAAATGTCTTTCATGCTCCTCTTTACTTTTAGAAAACACCAAAATATCATCAATGAAAACCACCACAAACTTATCCAAGAACTCATGGAAAATTCTATTCATTAAGTCCATGAATACAGCAGGTGCATTGGTTATCCCAAAAGGCATTACTACAAATTCATAATGGCCATATCTCGTACGGAACGCGGTCTTCGGAATATCTGCCTCCTTTACCTTCAGCTGATGGTACCCCGATCTCAAGTCAATCTTTGAAAAAAACTGAGCTCCCTGGAGCTGATACAACTTCATTTGACGGCCCGACATATGCTGAAGTAGTTGCAAAGGATTTGACCACCCCTTTATGCTTGTAGTATAACTACTTCCCATCACTCAAGCTCTTTGTCGGACACTCGTTTGCATAGTGACCCATCTCATTGCACTTATAAAATTTCACTAACTGTAAATCAAATTTGTTCCTACCTTCACCTTAATCCTTTTCAGTGCAATCACGAGCCTTATGTCCCATATTACCACATCGGTAGCACTTTCCAGAATTCATAAGACATTCCCTTGCATTCCTTTTGCCACATTTATCACAAACTGGAAACTTAGTTCTCTTACCATCAGACTTTTTTGAAGAATTATTACCTTTCTCCTGCCACCTCAGTCTCTTCTTCTGCTAGTTGTTATAGAACACTTGGTCATCGGCAAACTCCATTTCCACCTTCTCAGCACATCGAACAAGCTTTTCATAACTTTTAAACTCATGAGAAGCTAATGCCCTTTGATATTTTGGATTTAATCCTGAGTAAAAACGATTGATTTTACTATCAATGTCTCAGATAAAATTTGGAGCATACCTTGCCAATCGAGTGAACCTTTCTTCATAGGCAGCCACCGAGTCTTCCTCTTGCCTCAATTACAAGAATTGTTTTTCCATCCTAAGTTGAACAGCCTTAGGAAAATACTTCTCAAGAAACATACCATTGAATTCATCCCAGTCAAGAGCATCAATCTCATTGGCATCCCTGATATTTTTAACCATAGACCACCACTGATCTGCTTCACCCTCCAAACGGTAAATAGCAAGACTAACCTTTTGATTGTCTGAACACCCCATGACATCAAAAATCTTCTCCAGTGCTTTAATCCACCCTTAAGCTAGCACAGTGTCAGATGATCCTCTGAATGATGGTGGATGTTGCCTCATGAAATGTTCCACCACTGACATGTTCCTCTGCGGTTGATCTGGCTGATCTCGTGCATGGATACCACCACCATTTATCGCTTGAGTCAACTGCTCCATTACTGCAACAAACTGTTCAGTTCCAATTCTGACCATTTATGGATGCTGATTCGGAAGGTTATTTCCTTCTGTATGCCTTCCTAGCACTGCTTCCCTGTTTCCTCTGCAGAAAACCATTCTGAACAAACATGTCTTAGATGAATCAACATGGTAATCTTCAAATGCTATATCACTTCAATTTGACCATAAAAAAATATTTTTGGATAATCATTCAATAGAATTATAACTCCTAAAGTTATCTAAACCGACCTCTGATACCAACTATAAGGCCCGAGCCTTAAACCTTACTTAATCTTGAGTTATTACAAGATTACACATTGAGGATCTTTTCAGGTTTAGATTTTTAGAGAATTAGATCATAAAACTTGCATTACATTCCAAATATAAACAAAGTGGTTACATAAAGATAGTATTATTCATTCCCATAAATAGAAATATATATAAAATAATACATGGATTCATTATTGACACTTCCTTGACACTATCATCATATCATGTACCTTTCCCTTGACCTGTGAAAAACATTTCAAAAAAAACTTGGGATGAGCATAAAAAGCTCAGTATGGGTTATAAAAACATGGAAAGGAGACATGGGTACATATATACATAAGAGTGAAATCATAAATTACCCATAAAACATAGGCACTTCAACATACCTCATAAAATCATGAACAAATCGTAGAAATCATTAGTCATAAAGGTAACTTGAGGCATTCATAACATTCTTACGTAGGGAGTAACCCTGTTGGTTACGTTTGGAATACCCATCACAGTATATTCCCTAAATCTCTTCGGAGAAACCTCAACGTTTCACTCCTTCGCGCTACCCAATGCATTGGAGAGCTATATCGGGCTCACCCGCCCTTAGTTTATCACAGAACCACCCGTCTTCATAATAATGCCCAAGAACCATAACATAATCGTATCACATAAAACATGCATAAAGGAAACATAACATTTCCACATTTCAATCACAAGATATCAATACAACACAAAAAACATTATGAAAACCATTTTCAATACCAAAATAAAAGAAAATTAAATCATGGTATTTATTTTTCTTTTAAAAAGAAGGTATGGCTTGTAGAGGAAGCCGAAACTCAAATAACGGTCATGATGGCGGAGCAGTCATTGTCGCCGCATACGTATGACAAAAACATTCCCTTTTTTCGTTTAGTAAACGCTTCATATAAAAAATATTCCTTTTGAATAAACGTAAAAGTAAAAGGTGTTTATAAAACATATAAAAGAAAGTTGTGTATAAAATAAAATATGCCTCAATGAAAGGAGATTGAGACGAAGTCCCATACCTCGTATCCGACTTGACCCGACTGTTCTTTAATCTCCTGAATAATAAACTTGAGTTAATCTCTACTTGCTTATGAACCTTTTTCATGTTCATTATTCCTTTTATACCATGTTATGAACATCATGTAATCATTTAAGTTAATAATGTTCATTTTGTCGGTATTTGGTTCTTAAGTCAAAAATAGACTTCTTACACTTACATGTTGTTAATTTGGTCAAAGGTTCATTATATCCAGAATGATATTAATGATTTTGAAAAAATATATATCATATATATTCATCATATACATGTATTTATAATATTACATCACATTTAGAGGTAAGAAATGAAATGCACCATTCATGGAGACAGTAAGCCGTATGTACGCATGAACGCTACTTCCATTTCTATTTCGTATTTTCTGGAATGGAATCATAATTATATAAGAGTATATTATAATTCCAGTATAATAACATATATAATATCATTAACTTTATCCTTTACACATCCCACATATGGTATTAACGAATCAAATCACTTTCAGGGGGCGATAGTCCGCACTTCCTAAAATGAAGATATCGTGTTTACCCATAATGGAAATAATAATAGTATTCCATAAATGAAAAATACAGAATCTTAAGGAAAGAATAAACATATTATATATCATATATAAAAATAGTGACATCATAACGGCCACCTTTGAAGGTGTTAAATGAGTATTGAACAATCATCGTTTCGGGAGGCAGAATTTCGCCATCCACGGAAACTGTATGTTCTTTAACCATTTGATGTAGTTGTGTGAGAGTGTAGCTCAAATAAATCTTATAACAACATCCTAGTATATTGAATATACTTTTGTTGTTACAAAAGAAGCAAATAAAAAGATTTGTGGGGTTAGAGAAGCAAAATAAAACAAATGAACATGAGAGAATGAATTACCTTTAAAAGTGTAACTCCTTTTGATTTGAGCCTAAAGGATTACTTTGAAAGGATTATTCCCAAAGGGAATCCTCTAGGATGAGGAGAGGTATGTGGAGAGAGTAAATGGGCAGGGGTTGGCGGAGCCAAAGGCTTTAGGAGTGTGTGAAATGAGGTAGAGGTGGGGGCCTTTTATAAGAGGAGAGGAGGGGCACTTTTGGAAAGTAAGAAATATTACTTTATTTGAAAATGTGTTTCGGTTTTAAAAGGTCCCACATTGATATAATTCGTGGATATGGTGATACGGGTTCGAAATCCACCCATCCAATAAGTTTTGGACATGTGTAGTTCATAGATTTTACATTATCTTTCCATTTTATTTAAATCGTCAAATAATGATGTCATCGCTGCATCATTATTATGTCATAAATAATTTAATTTATTTAATGTCTAAAAATTATAAAAAACTAATATGATGTAGGAAATATTTTTATCTTTCCAATGACTATTTATAATAAAAAATCGGACTTGTATAGCCCCATTTACAAATTATTTTAGTGAAACATATCATGTTTGTGCCATTTTTTACATTAACATTAAATAAAAGGTATTTATGTCATTTTCCAACCAAAGTGGCTTCATGAGGTCCCCAAGTTGACCCATGGCTTTTCTTGGTCGGCCATGACACAACCAATGAGGGTAGGACATGTGTCAATCTCATCTCATTTTATTAAAGCATTAATTTTACCTTAAACTACACTAATTACCACTAATCGCGATTAAAAACTTAATAAGTTACTATTCACCAAAAAATTGATTTTATCCCATTGAACCACATTTTACTTCTTAATAAAAACCATGTTTGTAGGATTTTTTAAATTCAAAACACAATGATGGGAAAATTTCATTTAAACGGAAAATCAATTTTTATAAGTACCACTTAGTGGTTTCACTATTCATCAAAAATTGATGTTTTTCAGAAAATTACCAAAAATTCACCCTAAGCTATATTTGATATTCCGAATTCAAAAATGAAGTCTATTTTACAAAATTCAAAACATATAAGTCACACTAATTAATTTAAAAATTAATTCCCGCTATCAGAGCAAATAGCGTGTTTTTATAAAACAATAAGTATCAAAAGATTGACACCAGTTTAAGTCTAATTTCAAAGTGAAATTGATTCCAATGACCACCATTGGATTAAATGGTAAAAATATATTCTAATTTCACTTCAAAACCAATTAAAAAGATAATATAATCATATAAATAAATTAGATTAAAAAGTAGTTTTGATGTAAAATGCAGTATTTTTCACTATTCATTAAAAATTGAACATTGTCAGAACAATACCAAAAATTCACACAAAGTAAATTTTGATGTCCCAATCACAATGAATAAGTTTATTTTGACAAAAATAGTTTATAAAATTGTCAAAAGATAGATTTAAAAAGGGTTTTCCATCATAAGGCAGTAAAACAATATTTTAAGAATATTAGTGTATTCCATGCTTAAGATTGGATTTATTTTCATTTTAAGCCTTTAAAACACTATCTTAATCATTAATAGACATAGATAAAAATATCTATTATTCATTACTTACTTGGGATGTTACATCATTCCCCCCTTTAGAAAATTGCGTCCCCGCAATTTATTTACATATCGAATAAATGGGGGTACTTATCCCTCATTGCATTTTCAGATTCCCATGTTGCCTCTTCAATCATGTGGTTTTTCCACAAAACCTTTACCTGGTGAATCACCTTATTCCGTAACACTTGCTCCCTGTGGTCAAGAATCTGGACCGGTTGTTCCTCATAAGATAGGTTCTCTTCCAGCTGAACTACCTCTGTACTCAAAACATGAGATGGATCTGGCATATACTTTCTCAACATCAAAACGTGAAAAACATTGTGTACCTGAGATAAACTCGAAGGTAAAGCCACTCGGTATGCAACTGATACAACTCTCTCCAGAATTTCGTATGGTCTAATGAACCTTGGACTCAACTTTCCTTTCCTACCAAATCTCATCACACTTTTCCGAGGATAAACCTTGAGAAAAAATGATCACCTACCTCAAAAGATAGATCCTTCCTCCGATTATCTGCATAACTCTTCTTCCTGCTCTGAGCTGTTCTCATGTGCTTCTGAATCAGCTGAAATTTTTCTACCATCTTTTCTACCAATTCTAGTCCCATCAACTTCCTTTCACCAACTTCATCCCTGAAAGATGGAGTTCGACACTGCTTCCCATATAATGTCTGAAATGGTGCCATTTGTATACTGGAATGAAAACTGTTATTATATGAAAATTCAACCAAAGAAAGATGTTGGTCCCAACATTCCTGATAATCCATAGAACAAGCTCGTAGCATATCCTCCAATGTCTGAATTGTTCGTTCTGACTGCCCATCTGATTGAGGATGAAAAGATGTACTAAAATTTAATTCAGTACCCAACGACTTCTGAAGGCCTTTCCAAAAGTTAGAAGTAAACCTGGGATCACGATTTGATACAATGGAGAGAGGAAATCCATGTAACCTGACTATCTCTTTAAGATACAAACGGGAAAGTTGATCAAGAGAGAAAGTATCTCGTATAGCGAGGAAATGAGCAGATTTGGTCAAGCGATCAACAATAACCCAGATTGCATTATTACCTCGAGATGTCTTCGGTAATCCAATAACAAAGTCCATGGATATATCCTCCCATTTCCACTCTGGAACTGGTAAAGGCTGAAGCATCCCTTTTGGTAACTTCCGCTCTGCTTTAACCTACTGACAAGTCAAACACTTCACAGTAAAATCAGCAATATCTCTTTTCATTCCATCCCACCAGTAATACTCCCACAGATCTCTATACATCTTAGTACTGCCCGGATGAACTGAAAACGGAGAACTATGAGCTTCACATAACAACTCTCTCTTCAACTGTGAATCACAAGGCACACACAATCTCTTCCCAAATCTCAAAACACAATCATTATCAATGTTGAATTCAGGCAACTTACCTTTCTGAACCAGCTCTACCTTTTTCTGCAAATCACTGTCTTGCTTCTATGCTTGCTTGATTCTATCTGATAGAGAAGATCTCACTGATACCTGAAACAAAATAGAAGGACTTCCTACACCAACAACTTCTATGCCAAAGTTCATCAAATCCTTAACCAAAATAACACGTTCCAAACGCAACATTGCTAATGAAGCATTACTTTTTCGACATAAAGCATCAGCCACTTTATTTGCTTTTCCCTGATGGTAATGAATTTTACAATCATAATCCTTGATTAATTCTAGCCATCTCCTCTGTCTCATGTTTAACTCTTTCTGAGTGAATATATACTTTAAACTTTTGTGATCGGTATATATTTCACACTTTACTCCATACAAATGATGCCTCCAAATTTTTAAAGAAAAAACAACAACAGCTAATTCCAAATCATGTGTAGGGTAATTTACCTCATGAGTTTTCAAATGTCGTGAAGCATAAGCAATTACCTGATCATTCTGCATTAGGACGCAACCAAGTCCTTTCAATGAAGCATCACTGTATATAACAAACTCACCATTCCTGGAAGGTAGTGCCAAAACTGGAGCATTCACCAATCTTCTTTTCAATTCCTGAAAATAATCATCACATTCTTTTGTCCAGATAAACTTAACACCCTTCTGAGTTAGCTTAGTCATTGGACTAGATAAACGTGAAAAATTTCTAACAAACCTTCGGTAATAGCCCGCCAAACCAAGGAAGCTAAGAATCTCGGTTACATTTGTGGGTCTTGGCCATTCTTCCACAACTTTTGTTTTTGCAGGATCAACAGTTATTCCATATTTAGAAACAATATGACCAAGGAAAGAAATTTGTTGCAACCAAAACTCACACTTGCTGAATTTCCCATACAGTTTATTTTCTTTTAAGGATTGCAAGATAACACTTAAATGTCTTTCATGGTCCTCTTAACTTATAGAAAACACCAAAATATCATCAATGAAAACCACCACAAACTTATCCAAGAACTCATGGAAAATTCTATTCATTAAGTCCATGAATACAGCAGGTGCATTGGTTAGCCCAAAAGGCATTACTACAAATTCATAACGGCCATATCTCGTATGGAACGTGGTTTTCGGAATATCTGCCTCCTTTACCTTCAGCTAATGGTACCCCGATCTCAAGTCAATCTTTGAAAAAAACTGTGCTCCCTGGAGCTGATACAACTTTATTTGACAGCCCGACATCTGCTGAAGTAGTTGCAAAGGATTTCACCACCCCTTTCTGCTTGTAGTCTAACTGCTTCCCATCACTCAAGATCTTTTTCGGACACTCGTTTGCATAGTGACCCATCTCATTGCACTTATAAAATTTCACTAACTGTAAATAAAATTTGTTCCTACCTTCACCTTGATCCTTTTCAGTGCAATCACGAGCCTTATGTCCCATCTTACCACATCGGTAGCACTTTCCAGAATTCAGAAGACATTCCCCAGTATGCCTTTTGCCACATTTATCACAAACTGGAAAGTTAGTTCTCTTACCATCAGACTTTTTTGAAGAATTATTACCTTTCTCCTGCCACCTCGGTCTATTCTTCTACTGGTTGTTATAGAACACTTGGTCATCGGTAAACTCCATTTCCACCTTCTCAGCACATCGAACAATCTTTTCATAACTTTTAAACTCATGAGAAGCTAATGCCCTGTGATATTTTGGCTTTAATCCAGAGTAAAAACGATTTATTTTACTATCAAGGTCTTGGATATAATTTTGAGCATACCTTGCCAATCGAGTGAACCTTTCTTCATAGGCAGCCACTGAGTCTTCCTCTTGCCTCAATTCCAAGAATTGTTTTTCCATCCTAAGTCGAACAGCCTTAGGAAAATACTTCTCAACAAACATACCTTTGAATTCATCCCAGTCAAGTGAATCAATCTCATCGGCGTCCCTGATATTTTTAACCATAGACCACCACTGATCTGCTTCACCCTCCAAATGGTAAATAGCAATACTAATCTATTGATTGTCTGAACACCCCATGACATCAAAAATCTTCTCCAGTGCTTTAATCCACCCTTCAGCTAGCACATGGTCAGATGATCCTCTGAATGACGGTGGATGTTGCCTCATGAAATGTTCCACCACTGACATGTTCCTCTACGGTTGATCTGGCTGATCTCGTGCATGGATACCACCACCATTTATCGCTTGATTCAACTGTGCCATTACTGCAAAAAACTGTTCAGTTCCAATTCTGACCATTTCTAGATGCTAATTCGGAAGGTTATTTCCTTCTGTATACCTTCCAAGCACTCCTTCCCTGTTTCCTCTGCGGAAACCATTCTGAACAAACATGTCTTAGATGAAGCAACATGGTAATCTTCAAATGCTATATCACTTCAATTTGACCATAAAAAAAATATTTTTGGATAATCATTCAATAGAATTCTAACTCCTAAAGTTATCTAAACCGACCTCTGATACCAACTATAAGGCCCCATCCTTAAACCTTACTTAATCATGAGTTATTACAAGATTACACATTTAGGATCTTTTCAGGTTTAGAGTTTTAGAGAATTAGATCATAAAACTTGCATTACATTCCACATATAAAAAAAGTGGTTACATAAAGATAGTATTCTTTATTCCCATCAATGGAAACATATTTAAAATAAAACATGGATTCATTCTTGACACTTCCTTGACACTGTCATCATATCATGTACCTTTCCCTTGACCTGTGAAAAACATTTCAAAAAAACTTGGGATGAGCATAAAAAGCTCAGTATGGGTTATGAAAACATGGAAAGGAGACATGGGTACATATATACATAAGAGTGAAATCATAAATTACCCATAAAACATAGGCACTTTAACATATCTCATAAAATCATGAACAAATCATAGAAATCATAAGACATAAAGGTAACTTGAGGCATTCATGACATTATTACGTAGGGAGTAACCCTCTCGGTTACGTTTGGAATACCCATCACAGTATATTCCCTAAATCTCTTCGGAGAAACCTTAATGTTTCACTCTTTTGTGTTACCCAATGCATTGAAGAGCTATATCAGGCTCACTCGCCCTTAGTTTATCACAGAACCACCCGTCTTCATAATAATGCCCAAGAACCATAACATAATCGTATCACATAAAACATGCATAAAGGAAACATAACATTTCCACATTTCAATCACAAGATATCAATAAAACACAAAAAACATTGTGAAAACCATTTTCAATACCAAAATAAAAGAAAAGTAAAACATGGTATTTATTTTTCTTTTAAAAAGAAGGTATGGCTTTTAGAGGAAGCCGAAACTCAAATAACGGTCACGATGGTGGAGAAGTCGTTGTCGCCGCATACGTACGACAAAAACATTCCCTTTTGTCATTTAGTAAATGCTTCGTATAATAAAGATTCCTTTTGAATAAACGTAAAAGTCAAAGGGGTTTATACACTGTATAAAAGAAAGTTGTGTATAAAATAAAATATGCCTCAATGAAAGGAGATTGAGATGAAGTCCCATACCTCGTATCCGACTTGACCCGACCGTTCTTTAATCTCCTGAATAATAAACATGAGTTAATATCTACTTGATTATGAACCTTTTTCAAGTTCATTATTCCTTTTATACCATGTTATGAACATTATGTAATCATTTAATTTAATAATGTTCATTTTTTCGGTATTTGGTTCTTAAGTCAAAAATAGACTTCTTACACTTACATGTTGTTAATTTGGTCAAAAGTTCGTTATATCCAGAATGATATTAATGATTTGGATAACATATATATCATATATATTCATCATATACATGTATTTATAATATTACATCACATTTAGAGGTAAGAAATGAAATGCACCGTTCATGGAGACGGTAAGCCGTACGTACGCATGAACGCTACTTCCATTTCTATTTCGTATTTTCTGGAATGGAATCATAATGGTATAAGAGTATATTATAATTCCAGTATAATAACATATATAATATCATTAACTTTATCCTTTACACATCCCACATATGGTATTAACGAATCAAATCACTTTCAGGGGGCGGTAGTCCGCACTTCCTAAAATGAAGATATCGTGTTTACCCATAATGGAAATAATAATGGTATGCCATAAATGAAAAATACAGAAGATTAAGGAAAGAATAAACATATTATATATCATATATAAAAATATTTACATCATAATGGCCACCTTTGAAGGTGTTAAATTAGTATTGAACAATCATCGTTTCGGGAGGCAGAATTTCGCCATCCACAGAAACCGTATGTTCTTTAACCATTTGATGTAGTTGTGTGAGAGTGTAGCTCAAATAAATCTTATAACAACATCCTAGTATATTTAAGATACCGTTTTTTTTCAAAATAAGTAAATAAAAAGAGTTTAGGGGGTTAGAGAAGCAAAATAAAACAAATGAACATGAGAGAATGAATTACCTTTAAAAGTGTAACTCCTTTTGATTTGAGCCTAAAGGCTTCCTTTGAAAGGATTATGCCCAAAGGGAATCCTCTAGGATGAGGAGTGGTATGTGGAGAGAGTAAATGGGAAGTGGTTGGCCGAGCCAAAGGCTTGAGGAGTGTGTGAAATGAGGTAGAGGTGGGGGCCTTTTATAAGAGGAGAGGAGGGGCACTTTTGGAAAGTAAGAAATATTACTTTATTTGAAAATGTGTTTCGGTTTTAAAAGGTCCCAAATTGATATAATTCGTGGATAAGATGATAAGGGTTCGAAATCCACCCATCCAATAAGTTTTGGACATGTGTAGTTCATAGATTTTACATTCTCTTTCCATTTTATTTAAATCGTCAAATAATGATGTCATCGCTGCATCATTATTATGTCATAAATAATTTAATTTATTTAATGTCTAAAAATTATAAAAAAATACTATGATTTAGGAAATATTTTTATATTTCCAATGACTATTTATAATCAAAAATCTGACTTTTATAACCCCATTTAAAAATTGTTTTAGTAAAACATATCATGTTTGTGCCATTTTTTACATTAACATTAAATAAAAGGTATTTATGTCATTTTCCATCCAAAGTGGCTCCATGGGGTCCCCAAGTTGACCCATGGCTTGTCTTGGTCGGCCATGACACAACCAATGAGGGTGGGACATGTGTCAAGCTCATCTCATTTTATTAAAGCATTATTTTTACCTTAAACTACACTAATTACCACTAATCGCGATTAAAAACTTAATAAGTTACTATTCACCAAAAAATTATTTTTATCCCATTGAGCCACATTTTACTTCTTAATGAAAACCATGAATGTCAGATTTTTGAAATTCAAAACACAATGATGGGAAAATTTCATTTAAACGGAAAATCAATTTTTATAAGTACCACTTAGTGGTTTCACTATTCATCAAAAATTGAAGTTTTTCAGAAAATTACCAAAAATTCACCCTAAGATATATTTGATATTCCGAATTAAAAAATGAATTCTAATTTACAAAATTCAAAACATATAAGTCACATTAATTAATTTAATAATTAATTCCCGCTATCAGAGCAAATAGAGAGTTTTTATAAAACAATAAGTATTAAAAGATTGACACCAGTTTAAGTCTAATTTCAAAGTGAAATTGATTCCAATGAACACCATTGGATTAAATGGTAAAAATATATTCTAATTTTACTTCAAAACCAATTCAAAAGATAATATAATCATATAAATAAATTATATTAAAAAGCAGTTTTGATGTAAAATGCAGTATTTTTCACTATTCATTAAAAAATGAACATTGTCAGAAAAATACCAAAAATTCACACAAACTAAATTTTGATGTCCCAATAATAAAGAATAAGTTTATATTGACAAACATAGTTTATAAAATTGTAAAAAGATATATTTTAAAAGGGTTTTCCATCATAAGGCAGTAAAACAATCTTTTAAGAATATTAGTGTATTCCATGCTTAAGATTGGATTTATTTTCATTTTAAGCCTCTAAAACACTATCTTAATCATTAATAGACATAGATAAAAATATATATTATTCATTACTTACTTGGGATGTTACATGGGGTGTCTCGAGTACGCGCTGAGGAGAGCCCGAGCATAGCTCGCGCTAGGTACCAGTGCGCACACACATGACCGTGTATAAGGCCTGCAGTGTGTAGGGTGTAAGGGTGGGAAATATCCCATATAGGGCCTATGTATATGGCCCCTGGTTGTGTGTTCTTGTGTCATCAAAGAGTAGTGGGAGCATTGAGGATTATAAGTTGTGCCCAAAAATTTGTTCGTTTCGATGTGGGAACGGTTTTTTTGTGTGGCCAAAACGAGATCCTGGCGGTTGAATCTTCTATCGTGCGATCTCGGCTATCAAAATCGATTCCAGGTTCAATGTCAGTCTACCGCGGAATAACACCGTCTTTTTTGATAGCCGTTCGATTCTCTATGATCTAATCACAGCCGTTCAAAGTTTTTTAAAATGCTACGATTCCATGTAGCCATCTGATTAGATCTAGACTCGATCTAGGCCGTTATTCTTTTTAAATGTTTGAATCTTATCTCAACCTATCCACGACCATTCGATCCTCATGATTTTTAATCCGACCATTTAAAAATTTTAAAATGCCACATCAGCCTTTGACCGTCCGATCATCCCTGGTTTAATCTCGACCGTCTGATTATTTTCGAATCTCCTCCGCCACATTTTCTCTTCTTCTTCCTCACGCATGCCGCACACCAATGACCTATTCCTCATTTTTCATTACCTAGGATGACATTGGACTTTTTTTGTCCTCTATTTCCATAGAGTTGGAACTAGCCTTTACTTCTTGACCTTGGATCCCCTCGACGACCACACTTTCTTATTTACCCCTCTCCTTAAGTCTTATCTCTTCCCTTAGTAAACCGGGACGTTTGCACCTCGGTTTTGCACCTTGGAGTGCTACGAGAACACCACGGATCTCCAGCAGGCTCTCTCCACTCCCAGCCAGGCCAAGCTCCCTCCTTATCTGTAAGGGTTTACATTAAACTTTCGGCTTTACAAAACCTATAATATATAGTTTCGTATATACGGTTTTGTAAATTTATTTATATATATATATACCTTTCCGTTTGGTATTAAATGTTCTAAATATAGATTATAGGAGTTTTAGTTTCTTTGTGAGGGTTGTTTTTCCTTTTATTTCCCTCCTCTTCCTATGAAAACCTGTTTATATATATATTTCTAAGTATGTTTTTGGGTTACATATATATTCCATATACGGATGTTTTCAACAATGTAAAGGCTGCTTAGTTATTATCAAGATCTTTAAGGGATTTCTTTAAGTTCTAATTTATGAAACCCCATATTCAAAAATATATTCTAAATATACGGTTTTTATAAGTATATATATATATAATATGTGTAATCGGGTGTTTATGTATGAAATATATTTATTTATATAGTCCCATCTTCAAACCTACTTCTAATATTTCCAATTACTTCATTATTTCATACTGAGATTTACGTACCTGTGAAGGTTATTTTGAATCTACTCTAGTTTACCAACCCGTTATGTAATATATATATATATATCACTAAATACTCATCTGTATATGTTTTTTTATGTCAAATTAATAATGGTTTTTAGATGATGAATACTCGTCTTTAAATAATGATTTAAGTACAAACTCAGTTTTGGGGGTTTAAGTGAATCTGTGTTATAGTATAATACCATCATTTTTATATAGTCACGAGCATTCAGTTTCATGGATAATAAACCCTATATGTTTTTGTTTTAATCAAATAAATGGTTATTGGTTAGGAGTATTCTAATATTAATTAAATTTAATGGACCATGATTAAAATTGTGTACAAACCCACATATACCCTTAGCATATATATAGGGTTATGTAAAATGTATGTTATAGATTTATTTTCCAAAACCCTAATTTCAAATAATAACTACCAGGACTTAGTTTATACTTTAATACATGTATAATTTTAATAATTTGGTGGTTGCCAAGACAACATTTATGTTTCACAAATGAGCTCATTTATTTAGAAAGTTATATTTTCTTCCACTCATGTTTTAGGAATTAAATGAAGTATTTTGGCTTGGTTAAGATATATTAGTGGGTTAGGGGTTTATGGGAACATGTTCTATGAATTTATTGTATTTTTATAATCCTGTTGTGGTGAATGTTAGTAGCTTATCAAGTTTTGGTTTAATTTAATTGAATGTTCGATGACAAGTTAATCGTAATAATAAAAGGAAAATGTTTTTCTTAAAATTTAATTGTGTGTGAATCATTGATATTTAACACATTGTATTATGAATGTATCACTTTTCTTCAAGCATGTGTTTCCTTAGTAGTTCCATATCATATTTTGTGTGTTATTCCAGAAACGGTGATCACCAAATAGTAATTAATGAGTCTAAGAACCCGTTATTTGTAGTGGTATGGGACACCCCAAATAACATCAATTTAAAATGGGTATCCAAAGCGGTATGGGACGCATTGAATACATAGCCCCTAAGACATAAGATGATTTTATTGGACTGTATATGCGACGGGTTGGGCCCTCTATAGCCCTCGATGAATCAATGTGTCTCATGAGGAAAAACAGAGTCATGGAACAAGGCCTGACAACTGTTATGGTTAAGGTGAAATTCCGAGACATAGATGATTATGGTCTTGGAATGAGGCCTTGACACAGTCTAGCATTATACCCTCCTCTTAATGTTTTAGTAATTGACCAACCATGGGGTGTTCAGGCTAGTAGGACTTCCCTGGTTCAAAAATATAGTATGCACATAATGAATTGATGAAATGACATGTTATGTCTCAAAAGTTTTGGACTTGATACTATTTACAGAAGATATATGTTATTACATGTGAAAAGATATGGATATGGACAATATGATATGTGCACCAGTTATGTTCAATATTACAGATTTTGATTATGTCTTGTGCACTCATAACTTACTTGTTATTAGTATTAATTACCCTGCATTTTGTTAGTGGTCATGTTTTATACAAGTATTTAATTCTCCTTAATTGGAACTGCGTACACTGATCATGATTAGATGTTATGTTATTTTTATTTATTTCAAGACAATTAATGTAACCATGTTTCAAGTTTAAATTCAAGAATACTGTTTTTATTTACAGTAAAGAGAGATTATTTTCAAGTTGTTTTTAAAACCCTTTACTGGGCATACTTTTCTCACCCTATGTTTTTGTTTAATTTTTTTAGGTATTGGTTTTTACTAAAGAAGTTTTTCAGATGTAGCTGGTTTCCCAGAACCTAAACCTCACGATCCTCTGTAAAAATGGGACATGATGTATTATTTGTAAATGTTTGTAATAAATTTTTAGTACATCATATCTCATGGGCACCGACTCTAGGCATTCGTGGGCTGGGTCCTTACAAATTACATTTATTTTTACCCCCATATAAAAAATATTATTTAGGATATCAGGTGAAATTACTTCAACTTTAAATTAGTGTAATAATTTATTTGATATCTTTAACCTCTCTGAGTCTAGACATACTCCCATCATCTTCTTATGCATTATATTATTTTCACAATATCATTCTATGATACAAAAAAATGATTTGTGTTTAGAAAATAATTTCTTTCTAGTAGGAATAATTAACAAAGTAATTATTATATACATATCATATATAATATTCAATTATATGTTTGGATTGATTTCTTGAAAATAATATTTTATTCCTTAAAATACTCAATTGATGGGTGGGAATCACATTCCTGTATATTTTAATAAATATTTTCATAAACCCTTTATCTAGGATAAATTTTTTATCCATATCTTCTTCTAAAAAATATGATATAGAAATTAATGAATCATAAACCATGTGTATACATTGAATCATGTAATAATTTTTCATAATAAATATTTTTTATCAAACAAATACTATTATCATATAAGAGGAATAGAATAAATATACAAATCATTTTTATTAATATTTATTTAGGCTTAACACATTCCTTTACATGAAAGTTTTTGATGTAGAAACTCTTTTCTCCATGAATGTAAACTATAAGCTCAAACAACATTTCCTTTTTATTTTTAAATCCTTTAAATTTAAAACACTTATAAAATATACATTCGGTATCACATACTCTTAAAAATTTAATAATCGATATCTCAGAAAACCATAACTAACATGGATATTTCATTGATTTTCCAAAAATCCTTATTTTATTAGGAATAATCCAACTATATTGAATTATTACCCATCCTTCCTGACAAACCTATATTTCTATAACCTTAAAGAAATATTGTTTAAATTTTTAGCTAACCTTTCTTATTTTGGTTTTGAACTTTTAACCACTAGAACTATCTATAAATTACATTAGAACTAAAACATCATATTCCTAGTTAACCTATTCTAAAACCACTGAGAATATTAGGTAAAATTTTATGGAATTCATTAAAATTTTCAAAACATTTACATAAATGAATACAAGATGAATTACATAAATAGATAAAGCCATTATATGTCTCTTTGAAGAATGTTATAATATTAAACAAATCAAAAGTATGTGTATCAATATCAACATAATTTAATTATAAAAAATATTGTATAAAACTATTATCATGATAAAAATAAGAAAATACACACCTTATGAAAAATCTATCAATGCAAGAAGTTTCCAAGTCTCTAATACAACAACACATCTTCTCTATCACTTGGACATAAACCTCAAGATTTACCATTCATTTATTTCTTTTACTTCTACTTTTTTGTCCTATATATTTACAACAGTTTTAAAATATACAATCGGTATTATATACCATTCAAATAAAATAAATTAATTCCATAATATTAATACCAAAATTAGATACCCCACCTGTCTTCTTACAACCCTTCAGGTGATCCAAACATATTATTCTCTAAGGGAAAACTTTGCAACAATGAAACCATTATACTTCATTTTTCTTTCTTGGTTTGATAGGTGGTGGAAAATTTTTTTAGAAACCCCAAACTTCTAATACATAGATATTACATATTTTAAATTAATATTAATTAAATTACAATAAAACATGCATGAAGATAGTAATTGTTCAATGTCTTTGAGTACTGGGTCCACAATCTTCTTATTCAGCGAATGTTCTTCAATGTTTCCTATAAATATAATCAAATTTAGGAATACTCATATACATACACAACTTAAAACCATTATTGATAACCTATGGAATTAAAAAATAAGAAAGTGTGAGATTAGATACTTAGTAAGGGTAAAAAAGGTAAATATATAAACATAACATGAGAATACAGGTATTAGAACGTGAGCATAACATATGAAAAAAATACCCTAAATTTCAAATATCAAAATCTGGAGTCATGAAATAAATATTGAGAGTTTATAAGACATTAATCATAAGTAAATAAAATAACATGAGCCATTAAAGAATTAAATTGACTTAAGATATGGAATTTAGAATAACAAATAATAATATAAAATTATTTCCTTAGTTGTCAAGGCCCATTTTAGAAACTATCAAAGTGGAATGGGTTCACTCCCCAAACCATCAAATTAGTCAAGGTTCACTTCCAAACTAGGTTCAATCCCCATTCCAATCCTATTTATCTCATGAGATATCGATCTTTACCTAATAAATTGGAGTGAGATATAGTCCCCACCCATTTTTGGTTAAAACGTAATAGAAATATTTTGTTATAATGAAACCTCTATAACAAATTGATAATTATAATCATGTGTGCCACAAGATCATAAAACATTCATTATATCAGAACCCATAAAAAGAAATGGATTTTATAAACATGTCATCATAACATAGCCTATAGAAACAAAATATGTTTCATAATAATTTCTAAATTTTATCATATTATAACCTAGGGAAAAATAAGTGGGTTTCATTATAATTTTATCATGGTAAAACCTGTGGAAGAGAAACAAGATTTGAAAACATCTTTTCATCATAAATATAAAACATCAAAATAACTAATAAGAATATTACCCTTGAATTATATACCCATTAAAGCATATGTATCATAAAATGATGTCATATTAAATGGAAAATTATTTTGAAAGATCACTTGAAAATATTTTTAGGAAAAAAATTATTTGAAAATAAAAATTTAAAACAAAAAAAAAATATATTTTTTGGAAATATTATATTTAAAAATACCCTGGAAAATTATAAATGAATCTTTAAAAATCATTTAAATTATTTATTGATGAAAATATCATTTCCACTTTGAAAAAACTTTTTAAAATATAAATTAATTTGAATATAATTTTATTTTAAAATTAACTTGAAATTTTATAAAGTAAGCTTCAAATAAAATAATATACATGACAATGGGAAATTTTGTTCAAGATGTACAAATTAAAATTGAGATTCCTTTCAAATTTTTGGTAAAAGATAAATTATTATTGTTTGGAATATTAATTAAATATTCTTTTCAAAAAAAATTAAAAAAAATAAAACATGGGTAAAACTTTCTATTATAAAATGTTTTAGTAATTTTAAAAACATTTTTGAATTTTTTTTAGAAAGCATGGATTTGGATGAAAAATGGTTTTTTACTAAAGGGATAAATAAAGATGAAGTTTTTATTCTTTTTTAAATATTGAGGTCATAAATAGAGGAAAATTAATTAAAAACGTGTATTCTTTAAAAATTACTATAGTAGAATAAAGTACATGGATTTATTGAGATATATATCATAATATTTCATAATTAGAAGGATAATCATGGGAAATCCCAATAGATAATGAGATTGTAATATAAAACCCTCACCATTTTGGAAATTTTGAATCATATTCTCCAAGAAATAATAAAATTAAATGGAAATTATAATACTATGAGTATAAATAAATTCAGGATATAACATGTAAAAGGGTCTGTATATACACTTCATAAAATAAGATAGTGTATAACATAACATATGTCTCAAAGAAGGTAAATTGAGATAAAAAACCCTTACCGCTTTGGAAAATTTTGAAATATAAACCCCATGGAAGAGATATAATCACATGGATATTTTAATACCAATAATTTTAAGTATAATAATCATACAATACATTCATGGCCAGTATATACACCACATAAAAGAAACACATGGTGAATATGGCATGTGTCTCAGAGAAAAATAAAAGTGAGATGAAAATATCTTATCGTAAGTCTCTACTTCTTTCGTACATATTATAAAATAATTCATTATAAATATAAGTTTATTATAAATAAATTTAAGAAATTTAATTATGTATATCATTACATATATGATTTACTTATAACATTTTATTACCAAGTTATTAAAAATTCCATGTTAAAGTCATGTTTTGGGTAATAATCACTTTGTTTTTCATGCATGTTGTGATTTGTAATTTTTAGTCCTATTACAATGATCATGGTTTGATAATATAAATAATTTTAACAATGATATAAATATCACAGATATTCAATATATATTATTTTATAGTAATCTATAAGAGTTAGTGATAAAAAATAAAATACATTGTTCATGGAGATGGTATGTCATATGTATGAATGAACATTGTTTCCATTTTATCAATTGGTGAAATTAAAGAAAGGTAAATAATATATTACAATTACAATATCTTTTCTATTTCATATATATCACATATTTTAATTAAAATAATCATTATTACCATCCATGTAAAACATGAATGAATCACATTGCTTCGCGATGTGGTAGTCCACCATACACAAGAACGACATTATTTTATTCCCACATAATAGAAAATAAGAAGGAATATGTGATATAATGATTCAAACATCATAATAATATCATAAATATAATATATATACAATAAATCCATCATTATATTTAAATGTGACAGGTGGTGGTGGAAAATGAATAACATCAATTCATGAGGTGGAAGTTCAAAGTACAAATGAATGATGATTTCATATCCCATTTGATGGAAGTAGATATAGTTGTAGTTCATCACCATAACATAAAAAATAATAGTATGTGTAAGATTATAATGTTATTATATCATCATTTTTTAATTATAATTGAATTAGGTGGATGAATAAATAAAATAAAATGCTCTATTAGGGATGTTACCTCTTCTTCAGACAACTTCATTTAGTATACCCTAAAAGGCTTCTTAGGTTGGATTTATGGCCAAAATAATGATTCTAAGATGATATTAAGAGATAAGGTAAGTCATTTAGGTAGGTATTGCTTAAAAAAAATGGGTTTCCTAAGTGTGAATAGGGTAGGAGAGTGGGTGGCCTTTTATGATTGGGCTGAGTGGCACACATATAATTTTTGGAAAAAGGTGTACCACCATTTTTCACATGAAATAATGCTAAAAAATGGTACATTATCAAAAATATAATATATAAGGTCTAAATATGGATATAAAATCTATTTTGGATTTTTTTTTTTCATTTTTAACCCTTATATATTTTGTTTAATCCATGTTAAACTCATTTTACCTTAAATAAAATAATTAATTATTTTATTATTATTATTATTCAATATGGTAAAAAATTAAGTTTAAATTATTAGAAAAAATAAATTTTTTTAATATTAAATCAATTTAACAAAATTACATTAATATAATTGAAAAAATTTAATTTAAAATTAATCCCACATATGCGATGAAAAAGTGGTTTTCCAAAGAGAAGATGTTCAAAGGTTTAAATTTTTTTCCAAAATTAAATATAAAATTGATTCTAATGACTAAAATTGAATTAATTCGTATAAAATGGAACTAATTTTACTTTTTGAACTATCATAAAATAATTTGGATGTTTTTATATTCTTTAAAATAAATGATAATTCTTAATAAAAACTGATATTTTTTACTATTCATCCAAAACTCTATCTGTTCAAAAAATTATCAAAAATTCACTTCAAGATAATTTTTACACTATTATTTAAAATATTTATTTTAATTTTTAAAATAAATTTTCTATAATTGTAAAAAATTAATTTTAAAATAATTGCACGCAATACGATAAAACTGCTTTTTAGAAATTGTAGTTATAAGATATAAATTGGATTTATTCTTATCTATTGTCTAGAAAACACATAATATGAATGATAAAAATTTAATTTAATATGTAATATATAAATTCAATTAAAATCATTCACTAAAAGTTATTTTTTTAATTTATTTATGTAAAACTCAATTGAGTGCATAGAAAAATTAAAATAAATATTTCCTTTATTTTCAAATAGTTTTTATTTTCATTTATAAATAATTATTCACTAAAGAGTTAATTTTATATAAATTAATAAACCATAGATTTTAATAATTTAGTTGATCCTATTCGTACTCTCCATTCCAATGGTTAGGAGATAACTATCATATTAGATAATAATATTTTAATAGTATGTCACGTTTTGTTCAAAATCAGTGTTTCATATAATGAAAGCTAAAATTAGTGTTTCATATAACTAAAAATGTTGAAAATATTAATTTTTTTTGGAAAACAATATTTCACAAAATTTCAGTGTGTTACATTCTTCCCCCCTTAAATAAATTTCTTCCTCACAATTTGAACTTATGTTTGATAAACAAGTGATTATATTTTGAAAATATGCTTTTGGGAAACATAAATCATAAAAAGGGTTAATAAAACTTCTTCTTTAAAAGAGGGAAATGGATGTAGGGAGGTTGTATATAAAAATAAATACTAGGTTTCCAAATAGGAATAAATAGGTGGGAAGTGAAAACATGGATATTGAAAAGGAAACTAACACCCAAATACCAATAGAGAGTGATAGGGAACATAATAAGAAGAAATATAACAACTAAAAATCCACAAATTTGTGATTAGTGAAAAGGAAATTAATTAATTATAAATGAAGGTAAATGTATAACAGTTTATTTCATGATAATTTTATTAAATTTTATTAAATTTCACTAGAATATATACTTAATTGATTTTTTCTATTTCATAAGCACAGTCTCATCCTTTGGTTGTGTATCAATAAATTTATACTTCATATTTTACTATAAGAGATGAATTTTTTATGTATGAAGCACCAATGAGTAATAATATCCATAAAATAATGATAATTAGTTCTTTCTATCTATATTTATTATCAAAAACAAAAAAGGTTAGCACTGGTTTTCTAATATGAATAAATATTCATATAGGAAAGTAACACTTTAATCTCTAAAATATTTTTCAAAGTTTAACTTAAACCATTCCATAAATGGTTGACCTTATAAACATTATGAAATTAAAAATTTATAAATAAGGTCATGAGAATTTCCAAAATTCAACTTAACATTAATCTCCTAAATATCAATAAGTATATCTTAGTGATTACATAACAAATATGTGAATACCTTGGTCATATATTCTTCTAAATGATGATGATAACCATAATTACCCAAAACTCTCAATGAAAATATACACACTTACTCATTACTTAAAAAAACATATTATTGAATATAATTCATAAATCTAATAATCTTTTAAACTCCATTAATGATAACATAAAACAATTTTTCATCAAATAATTAATTAGTTCGAAGGTAATCCATACAATTCAATTTACTTTATCTATATCAATCATATATTTTCCAAACGAAACACAATTTTATCAATATAAATAACATATTAAGGGTTATCTTATATCAATAAAATTATCACTTTTCCATTAAATAACTTTCCTAGGACATCATTACCGTTTAACATATTCTTAAAACTTTTTAATACAAAATTACTTTGGAAGAATACATTTTTTCGTTCATTATTTGAATAACCAAAATACCATTCATAAAATAATTCTTTAACATAATTCTTGAATCCAAATACATCAATACTTCAACCCTTTTACTTACATGATTTGGTATAACATAGGTCCTTCCTTAGTCTTCGGGATAGACCTTTGTTTTGGGCATTGTCTTGAATAATTCCAAAGTTCCTCACATATAATATATCTAATTAATTTAAAATTCATTTCACTATGACTTTTATTTCCACATTGAAATAATATTTCCTTTCATTTGATATATTATTCTAAGTTTTTCTTCCCACCTTATCAATATATAGAAAGAAAAATATAATTTTTATATGTTCATTACTATGTGAACATTCATATAAGTACATATCTCTCTTATTTGATGCTTTAGGAATCACATCAAAGTTCATTTTTTTAATCACATATCATTATAGATGATTAAGAAAACTCATAATATCATTCTCTATAGATATCATAATTTGTTTTGCTCATAATCACTGAATTTTACATCATATTTAGTGTTAACATAATTATTTCTGGGTCCATCCATTGATTGAAACCAAAAGTAATTATTTGAATAAAATTAATCATATTGGATAACCACATAATCAGAAAAAAGTACTTATAAGATGTCTAAATCATGAAAAATTATTTTTAATATATAGGTCTTTATGTTTATCCTAAGTTATTCATAGTCATATTCCTTTTAAATAATTCATTTTAGATCACAAAGAATTTACGAATTTAAAATTATATTCTCTGAGAGTGTCAGACCAAGTGTGCAACAAGGCCTGTTATCATGTACTTGGTAATTCTTGTGTCTAGTGTAATGTGCCTATTTCAAAGTTATTACCTTACGGAGTATCTATAACAGAGACCCATTCCTTTATAGTATACATACAGAGATGCAATTTTCTGAAAACCACTCTCTATATCCTTTACTAAGATTCCAAGTCATTTTCATATACTTTGTATCATCCTTAGACTTATCCTTACGCATATTCTAAGATATCTAACTAAAATTTTCTCATCCTAGTTTCCTAAGGTTAAATAAATATCTTCTTTGATGTTAATTTTAGCGACCCCAAAATTCTCATACATTGATATTACACATTTTAGATGAATATTCGTTACATTACAATATAATTCCTAAGGATCGTAATGGTTTATTTCATTTGGAGACAAGGTACACAATATTCTTATTTAGTAAAAAATATTCAATGTTTCCCAAAAATATCTTTCAATTTAGTACTCTTTATAGGCATACCCCACTTAAAACCTATCTTCATAATCCGAGGAATGAAATCATAATAACGGGTTAGCTTAAATTCATAGAAAGTGTAAACAAGGTAAAAACATAAACATAACATGATAATAAGGATATTAGAACACGAGAATAACATATGAAAACCATACCCTGCATATCAAAGATCAAATCCTTGGGTTATGGAATAAATACTGACACTTTACAACACATGAATCATAAGAAAATTAAATAACATGATCCATTAGAGCATTACATTGACATAAGAAATAGAATTTTTCACACACATAATTATAGAAAATCAATTCTTTATTAGTCAAGTATCATTTCCAAAACTATCATAGTGTAATAGGTTCTCTATCTAAACTATTATAATAGTCAAGGTTTACTCCCATGACTATCATAGTGGACAAAGTCTCTTATTAAACATTGTTCACTCCCCATTTCAATATTATTTATCTCATTAAATATCATTCTTTACCTAATGCATTGGAGGGAGATATAAGTCCCACCAATCTTCGGTTATAATGTAACCACTATACTTAGTTATAGTGTAACCATAATCACTACCACAAAAATAGTTTTTTGCAGCGCCCCCCTTTATCAGCACTAACGAAAAAGCGATGATAAAGGGTGCCTTTATCAGCGCTAAAACAAGCGCTGATAAAGGCCCCCCTTTATCAGCGTTTTTTAGCACTAATAAAGGGACACCCCTTTATCAGCGCTGATAAAGGGCCCCCCTTTATCAGCGCTTGCTTAGTAGCGCTGATAAAGGGGGGCCTTTATCAGCGCTTTTTTAACACTGATAAAGAGTCAGCTTCAAAAAAAAATTAAAAATATATTATTATATAAATATAGTTATATTTTTATATAAATATAATATATAATTTTTAAATATATTTTAGATAAGTATAAATGAACATTTACACTTATTATACTTAATATTTAAGATATTTAGTGAAAATGACTTCTTAAAAAATTAAAAAAATATTTTTAATTAATAGTTTGATAATCATTATGGAGTAATAGTCATTTAATAACAATTTGAGGACTAAAAAAATTAAAAAAAATTAAAAAAAGATCCAAAATATGTTGAAAACGCAACTCAAACATCAAACGGCCATAACGTTTGATCCGGGTGTCCGTTTGAGCTCTACCACATATCAAATCGAAGCCTGCAACGAGCTCTATGTTGTTATGACATGGGGGACCCCATTCAAGCGTTTTTCGAGGCCAAAAGAGGCCCAAAGGCCTCCAAAACTGAGTTTTTTGTCGGGGTACCCAGATTTTTTAACATTTTGTGGATTTTCAAACTCGTTTAAGGGGGTATTATTGGCTTTTCGTGGTGGGGAATAAATTTATTCCAAGGTATTACATTCATATTGATATTATGTCTTTGAAATTTCATCCTTTTTTATAATTAACTGCTATTTATAATCAAATATATAACTATATGTACATATTTTTTATATATTCACACCTAAAAATTAAATTTTTTAAATAAATAATTAAACATATTTACATATAAAATATATTATCTTTATCTAAATAATAACAAATATCAATTTTATTTAAAATACCAATATATGAATATTTATATACCTATATATTAATCTAACTATATATATATATTAATCTAACTATATATATATTAATCTAATAACTATATATATATTAATATAACTATATATATATATATTAGTATTACTATAAATATATATATTAATATCACCATAAATATATATATTAATATCACTATATATATATATTAATATAACTATATAAATATATATTCATATAACTATATATATGTTAATATAACTATATATATGATAATATAACTATATATTAATATAAATATATATTACTATACGAATAAATATAACTAAATAAATATATATATATATATATATAGATATATATTAATACCACTATATATATATGTTAATATTGCTATATATATTATAATATAACTATATATATATATATTATAATATAACTATATATATATCTTAATATAAATATATATTACTATACGAATAAATATAACTAAATATATAAATATATATATATAGAGATATCATGAATTGGAAAGCAAATCAAAATAGAGTAGTGGTAAGGGCTTAGGCGCGCAGGGGGGAGGTCTCGAGTTCAAATCCTGGTGGATGCAGGGGTACGCGCGCATGTGGAATATTGGAGCAAGCGCTGTTAAAGGGTGGAGGGGGGTGCGTGGGGTGTTGTATAGGGGCCGAAAAGAGCTATAAAAGGGGGGGGGGGTCAAGCATTATAAAAGCCCCGCTGATTGGCAGTATTTTTTAAATTTTTTTAAATTTTTTAACTTTTATCAGCGCTTTTTTAAAAGAGCTGATAAAAGGGTCCTTTATCAGCGCTAAAACAAGAGCGCTGATAAAGGAAGCGCTGATATAGGACCCCTTTATCAGCGCTAAAAAAGTGCTGATAAAGGGGTACTTTTATCAGTGCTTTTTTTAGGGCTGATAAAAGACCCCTTTTATCTGCGCTTTTTATAGCGCTGATAAAGGGGTCCTATATCAGCGCTTTTTGGAGCGCTGATAAAGGGGACCCCCCTTTATCTACGCTAGCTTTATCAGCGCTTTTCTAGCGTTGATAAAGGCCATTTTTAGCTCTTATAAAGGCCGTGTTTGTAGTAGTGAATCATATAATGAAAATCATACATATGTTTTCTATAATATCATAAAACATTCATCATGTTAGAACTCATGAAAATAAATGGGTTTTTATGAAAATTTTCTCAGAACATAACATATATTAAAGGATAAGGTTTCATAATCATTTTATTATTTTATCAAAGAATAACTTGTGAAAAAAGTAGTAGTCTTCATAATAATTTTATCATGGTATAACCCATGGAATAGAAATTGGTTTCATAAACATCTTATCATCATAAACGTAAACCATCTACATAAAGAATAAGAATGGTATCCTTGGATCATATCCCCAGTAAATAATAAGTAGAATCAATGTATGTCATCTAATATGGAAATTTATTTTGAAATATCACATGGAAAATGTATTAAGAAAAATTAATTTTCTTTAAAAATAATTTTTTTAAATCAATTTTTTTAAAGTCCTTTTCTTTTAAAATAAATTGGAAAAATTTTAATGGAAGCGTTAAAAATCAATTAAATCATTTCTTTAAAAAAATATCATTTCCACATTAAAAAACCTTTTAAAAAATAAAAAGTTTTGATAATACTTTTCTTTGAAAATAGACTTGACAACTTATAAATGAATATTCAATGAAAATATGGGTCATGATGTCAAGAAATTCTATTCATTCCATACACATTAAAATAAAGATTCCATTCACATTTTCAGTAAAATCCATATTTTCATTGTTTGGAAAATGACACGAATATTCCTTTTAATGTTTTTTGGTAAAAATTAAAACATGGGTAAAAATTTATTTAATAAATCTTTTGATAATGTGAATTTTTTTTTGAATTTTTTTAGAAAACATGGTTTTGGAACAAAAATGAGTTTTTGAATGAAGGTAGAAATAAAGATGTTTTTTCATAAAAACGTTATTTTGAACTCGTGAATACATAAAGAGGGAAATAAGAAAAAAATATGTATTTTATTGAAATACACATATGATAATAAATTAAAAGAGTTTATTTATATATATATATCAAATTATTTTTTCATTTGAAGCATAATCAGGAGAAATCCCAATAGAAAATGAGATTGTAACATAAAACCCTTACCAATTTGGTAACATTAAATTGTAATCTCCATGTAATAATAACATTAAATGAAAATTATAATATAACGAGAATATATAAATTCAACATATTACATGTCAAATGAAGTGTTTATACTGATGGAGTTGGAATCCTAGTACCAAATATTTATACTTTAATTACATAAATATTCTATGTATTGAATATTAATAAAACTTATTATTACATATTTTTTGTTGTTTGGCACGAATCTAATGTAATAATGTCTTATAGTATACATCACATTGATAAGGTCATATTAGTTTCCCGCGATGATGAGAACCTTGATGGGCTATAATGATATTCCCAAATAATGTTCTGTGGTTGGATAATGTACTATAATGGGACACATAGTACATATACAATCAGGTGTTAGTACTCATAAGCAGATGAGTCTTCTTCTCATAAACTTATCACTTGGTAATCTTCAATATAGGAGATCGTGAGAACAGAACTTCTAGAAGAAATTATTCATGTTTTTTGCGGCATCAGATATTCTATATACAATCATGTGTAATGTCCCTTTGGATTTAAAATTATTATTAATTCATGTCACAAATTGAGTAATTAGATATATTTTGAAAAATATTACGATAATAGTTCATGGAGAAGTTGAATATGTTGGGTGTGTCACAAGGGACATGTCATTAATGAATAGGTCGGGGAAGAATATGTCCCTTCTATATTTATATAAGCTGATATCTCAACCCTTTTATTGGAATATAATCATTACATTAATTCCCATGCCATGGTATAATGATGTGTTTATTTTAGATAGTAAAAGAAATACATATCGAGCATATAGGTTGGTGACATGGATGTACAATCTACTTAAAGGGATATTGTGAAAAAGGTATTATATAACAGATTAAGAGTTCATATGTGGTTGTTGATGTTACGACATTAAGTTATTTCTCTTGAGTGCCTTGACCCATTTCTAGACAGTAATCTTGGACTTTAGGCAGGCCCACATAATTCCAATGAGAAATAGTCCTAGACGGATGCACACTATGTGTTTCTATTGATCTCTATAAAATTCTATTTGAGTTTAATTAATAGAATAAATATTATTCTCAAGTTTGAGGGATAATTTTATTCAAGTTATATTGATCGCATAAATTAAATAAATATTTATTTGTCAGCCTGTGAATAAAATAATTATTTTATTTATTGAATATTTTATTAAATATTTATTTCATATATTGGGAATAAAATATTTATTTAGGAATAAAATTTTTATTTTGTTGTTTAATAAATGATAGAGGAGTTTGAACTGACCAAGACCGGGTCTGTTGAAAAATATTAATTAAAAAAACCATTGTATAATATTTGTTATTATAAACGTAGGCTCACATGACAAAATAATTATTATTCAATAATTATTATGTGGCATGGGATTTATTAAAGGTAATAAATGGTATTTAATGACCGGTATTCAATTAAAAAATATTTTAACATAAATCCCAACTCTATAAATATGTGGATATATCTATTGTGTAGTGCATTTGAAGTTGAGAATAGAGAAGTGTTGTGCACAATTAATTCCCTCTCAAGTCATCCTCATCCATCCCTATAAAGAACAAGAAGTGCATGATATATTTATTCAATATCAATGAACAATTGATCAAGAAAAAATAATTCAATACATTTGGCTCACTATGCTGGCCTGAGAAGATCAATTAGTATTTATAGGAGATCATAAGAGTACGTGTGGATCACCACTAGAGGTATTATATCGTTGGATCTATACAATTCAACAATGGTAATTTTAAAGGGTCTTTTTGGATGATCAGGATTCACCAATGAGGAAAGTTCCTAATCCCATGTATTTATTTCTTTAAATATTAAAAAAAATTAATTATAAATTTCACATGAAAGATCATTTCTCTTGGTTTTAGGAAATTATTTTTAAAATAAATTTTCATATATCACCCATCTTTTCATGCTTCCTCTATTCCTGGAACCATCAAGTGGTATCAATGTGGTTACCTTTAAATTTATAATTATTTATTTGATTGTTGATATATGCACAATTGTATTTAGATTTTCATTTAATGTTATTCATTATTTAATCTGATCTGAATTAACATGTTATCGAAATATTATTCATGTTTGTTCAGTCTTCATTTTCTTAAAAATTTTAGAACAAAGGAAGAATGATCGGAGATGCCATTAGGAAGTGGAAAACCATTGTCCAGTAAAACTGGGCTACACGATGTCTGACTGAAGCACATGTTGTATACCCATACACATTATTTCTAGATGTGATGAGCAATTACTTACATTAGTGATTTTATTTCACACCACATGTTGACTGGGACAACCTAGAACGAGGAAAGTGGATACAGGGTGTGTAGATAGCACGTACACAACCTATAGTCTGGCTGAGTTAACACACTGAAGCTCCATGTTTATGACTTAGATATATGGAAACTGGGATACATGGTGTGAAACAGCATGTACACTCCATGTAGTATCCCATTAATGATAAAAATGTACATTAACTTAAATTTAAAAATTACATCATTAAAACCATGTTTTATGGATTGGCACACCATTGTGTGTTTGAAAATTTAATAACTGTTTTAAAGAATTTTAAAATCTAAATTAATTTATTATAATTAATATGTCAATACTGGTTCTGCTATTCATTTTCAATGAATTTCATTATTCATGGGAATCTCTAAATAAATTCTTATGATCATTAAGATTAAAATAAATAAATAAATTAATTTATGAATTAATTAATTCAACCATATTTATATGAAATAATAAAATAATTACTAAATAAATGAATGATAACTATTAACTTATTTCATATTTGATGCATGAATGAACATTTATGAGATTGACCAAGGCCTCTATATGAGTTGGATGTTTTAATTTAATATATTGCATGAGATTCAAATTATTTAATATTAAATTAAATGAGGTGTACAAGTCATCCCTACCTCTATTATTTTGTAAGACCTTCACATCCAAATATATTTATGTAATCCCTTTTTAACAATCCTTTGGTTCCCCTCACCTGTATGTGATTAATAAATATTTTTAATTAATCGAGGATGTCAAGGAGTATGTAGATGGTTCATGACGTAACCATAATGATTCCAACCTAGGTGATACATAGGTGGACTTGTGGAATGTTTTAACTCAATCTAGGACCGTTAATATAAGTTATTTTCCATAGGTAAAAGGTTGATTATGTGTCCACTAATTAAATCAAATATCAGATAAAGATTATGAATGACTTATTTAATTAATTAATTATTTCTATCTATGAAATTATTTATTTTATGGATGTAAGGGCACAATAACATAAATAAATGAATTAATGTGCGATGATAGAAATTAAATAAACGATTTATGTGTAAATGTTTTATCCAACCTGGTTAATTAATTAAGTAACATACACTTAATATGAACAAGGAATGTAAATGATAAAACAAGAGAAAATTTATGCATAATAAATTAAAATCCATAAATTAAATATTAAGTCAAATTATGGCTTGCATTACTTTATTGGAAATGAAAGCATAGAAATAAGTGTAGTACATGGACAAAGTCTGGACACTTAATTTTATCTGGGAGTTCTCATGAGATTTTTGGGTCCACTTAACCCAAAATTTATTTAGTTTAATAGACAAAGTATATTTTATAAAAATTTGGAGGCAAGTGTTGAGGAAATCCAAGTCAGGTTTTTAGGAAAGAGAAACCAAATCAATGTATAAAGGAGATGAAAGTATTTAGTTGGAAAGAAAACCTACCTAATTACTTTATTATGGTTTTCATGGATAAATTCGATATCATTAATTAAATTAATGGGGATCCTTTCCACAAAAGTTTTAAAGCACATAGACATCATTATTTCAATGGAGAGGGCTATTCCGACATTATACAACAATGGGATATTTAATAAATAAATAAAAACTATTAATTTATTATATCCCACTTATTTTGAAAACAAGAAAAGTACAAATATTACATGCTAGAATCCTCATTTCATGATCCACACTATCCCTATGATCAATATTGGAAAAAGATAATGTACTAACTAGTAGTAACTTCCATAGTGGTTTAGACACCTTCGAGGTTTTCTATGCCATGAACGAAAATATTACATGCTAGAATCCTCATTTCCTGATCCACCTACTAAAAAAGAAAGTGTTGAAGAGTTACTTGTCTATGAAAAAACATTTTATTGATTTGGTCAACTATCAATGTTTGATAATTTCATTAATGTGTAGTGATCTAATAAAGTCTCATGAATGCATGGATGTGTATATAATTCTTGGGAACCATTGTGCTGTTTACCGAGAGAGAGATACACATGAATGGTTTGATATTTATAAAGAGCACTTTTAGATAAATCTTGTATAGGGTGCTTTATGTGGCCCTCATGTAGTCAATATCATTGGCTACATTGAGTTCTTAAGGGTTCTAGGGATTAAACTCTCTGAAGAACTATAAATTGGATTTATTCTAGAATCACTACCTTAGATATTATCTTGATTAGTTGTGAATTTTAATATGAACAACATTGATAATCCTCTACCATATATTCTTACTCTTCTACACCATGTTGATTAGGATATGAAGTGTGAAAAATCTTCCATCATTTTGGTTAAAAAATTAAAGAGAATGAGATTTAATCCCAAAGATTCTTCACACCCTTTAAATATGAGGAAGATCAAGGGGTAAGCAAGAGAACATGATGCTTCCTATTTTTCATGTGGCAAGAAAGGCCACTTGAAAAAAACTGCACCCAGCCAAAGAAGCAAGGGGAATCTTCATGTGTGTTTCTTTTCGAGTGCAATTTATATGTTTCTAAAAATTGTGAATTAGATACATCTTTTGGTTCCCACATATGTATTCAAAAACAAGAAACAAGTAGATTTAGAAAGATTTACTAAGGAGATGTAGATGTTCGAATAGCCAACGAAGCTAAACATATTATTGTAGCTATTGAGTACAACCACCTCATGTTTCCAACTAGAATGATCATGGTTTTAAAGGGTTTTTATAATGTTCTTTATATTACCAAAAACATTATTTATTTTTATAGACATGATACAAATGGATTTATTTTTAAATATTGGAATGAATGTTGCTTCTTTTATAAATATAGGCTTTTTATAGTATGGAACATTTAAATAATGGTCTTCATATGTTGAATTATGAGAACCAAATAATGGAAATCGATAAAGAAGTAAATTCACATGAATCAAAGGACACCCAACATTAGAATCACCAGCTATTTTATGTAAATGAAACTCACTTGACTAAAATTCATAAAGATTGATATTTAGATTTTTTGAACTAAAACCACTTGGTGTATGTCATGAATATTCACAAGGAAAAATGGCTGACTCTTTATTTAGTGGGGAAGATTAAATGTCTCATGGGCTTATTGAATTAGTTCATAATGATGTCTATGGACCATTACCTTTTGAAGCAAGGGGTTTTTAATCATAATTCATAAATTTTATTGATGATTTTAGTAGATATTTACATGTTTACGTAATGATTTATAAGTCAGATTATTTTGCAAAATTTAATGAATATAAGAATATAGTTGAGAACCAGGATGGTAAGAAGATTAAGAAACGTGGATCAGACCATGGTAGAGAATATCATAATCAAAAATTCATTAATTATCTATGGGAGTTTGGGATTTTATCTCAACTCAAATTTCCTTATAAGTTTAATTGTCATGGTTTAAGTGAAATGAGGATCCACACCTTTCTGTACATGGTGATATAAATGATTAGTTAACAAAGTCTTCCGTTATTCTTTTGGGGATATGAATTAAAACAACAACATACAAACTAAACTGGGTTCCAACTAAAGTAACAGATGATATACCATACCAATTATGGAATGGAAATAAACCTTTTTTGTTTTACTTATATGTCTGGGGTTGCTAAGCATCTGTTAAGGCCTCTTCAAGTAACAAGCTTTCACCCTGGGGAACAAAGTGTATCTCTATATGGTATCCCAAAGAAACAAATTGATACTACTTATACAATCCTTTAGTAAAAACGGTTTTGGTTGATATACATCCCACATTTATTGAGTAAAACATCATCTCTAAAAGAGATAGTTGGATTGATATAGACTTAAATGATGTTCAGGCTGAAGATACAAAAATGTTGACACAAGAAAAAATTCCCCAAAGCCTCGTGGAATAAATAATTGTTCCAGAGAGACAATTACTATGTAGAAGTTATAGAGAGGTTAGAGAACCATAATGGTATGGTTTTCTAGTCATTGAGGATGGTGAATCATTATTAGTTGATAATAGTGATCCTATAACCTTTAGTAATTAATTAATTGGAACAAATGCTTCTAAGTGGAAAAAAGACATGAATTCCTAAATGGATTCCATATACCAAAACCAACTCATGATTTTGGTATACCCTCTATTATACGTAAATATGATTGGTTTAAAATGGGAATTCAAAAGGAAACTAGACATGAAAGGAAAATTTAGTACCTATAAGGCGTGACTCGTTTCAAAAAGGTTTAAAAAGTTTCAACACATTGATTAAAAAAACATTCTCACCAATTGTAATGTTAAAATACATCAAAATTATAATTTTCATTGAATCTTTCCATAATTATGAGATTTGGAAATTGGATATCAAAAAATCCATCCTTAATAGGAACCTTTAAAAATATGTATATATGATACAAATTGATGGTTTTGTGAATCCAAAGTATTCTAATAAGGTATCTAAGTTATAAAGATACATTTATGGTTTAATGTAAGAATACAACTCATGAAACGTTCATTTTGATGAGTCCATAATTGAATTTGGTTTCATAACGAATGAATGTGATCCGTGTGTCTATAAAATGTTTAGTGAGAGTGTAATCATTTTCTTAATAATATATTTTTAAGACATATTACTCATTGGAAACAAAATACCATTCTTACAGTACATTAAGGAATGGTTGAATAAATTATTCTCTATTAAGGACTTGGGTGAAGCAACATATATTATTTTGATCAAGATCCATCATGATATATTTAAGAGGATTCTTGGCCTAAGTCAAAGTATATACATTTACAAGATACTACAATGATTCGGTATCGAACAATCCAAGATGAAATTGTTTCCAGCATCACATGGCATTCATATTTCCAAGAAAATGTATCCTCAAACACATGATTAAATAAAAATAATGATAACGATTCAATATGGATCATTGATTGGGTTAGTCATATGTGATATTCTATGTACTAGAATAGATTTCGCCTATGTATTAAGTGCGGTAAAAAGATATCAAGATGATCTAGGTGACCACCATTGGATGGAATTCAAGAATATACTTAAGTATATAAGGAATACTAAGAATATGATCCTCTTTCATGGAGTAAATGAAGAACTACTAATCAGATGATTTGAAAATTATTGTTTCCAAACTACTCTATATGACATGAAGTTAGAAAAGAGACACATCTTTACTTTGAATGAAAGGTTTGGGGAATGGAAGATCTCAAAGAAGGATGTGGTTACAAATTATGCAGTAGATTCTGAGTACATTATGACTTATGAGGCATCTAATGATGTGGTATGGATGTGTGGATTCTTCCAACAGCATTTTGAGTCACCTAGTATTAAATATCATATCACTCCTTATTGTGATAATACTGTTGTGGTGGATCTCACAAAATATCCAAGTTCACATCAGTAGAAGAAATAAATACTTTGGATTTATCATCACAATAGGGATTTTATTAGATAGGTAATGTTGTAGTGAGAAATATTTCCATGGAGGAAAACTTGGTAAACCCCTTGAATAAAGATTTGACTTGGCAGAAATAAGACTTTCATGTGAGGTCTAGTAGATTGAAGGTCGTAGGTAGTTGTCTGCAGTCTATGTGGGGGTTTATTAGGGTTGGTGTCCTAGGAAAAACTATTTTTAATTTTATTACATTAATATTCTATGTATTTAATATTAATAAAACTTATTATTCCATATGTTTTGTTGTAATGCATGACTCTAAAGTAATAATTTTCTAGAGTATACATCGTAATGATATGGTTATAGTAGTTCCCCACTATGATTAGAACCATGATGTTATATGATGATATTTTAAAATAATGTTTTTTTTGATAAAATAATATCATGTGACACATAGTACAAAAAAATTTAGGTGAGAGTACTTATAAGAAGATTATTCTTCTTTTTATGAAGTTTGTGCTTAGTAATATCCATGATGGGATATTATGAGAACATAACCACCAGTAGGAATTCTCTATTTTTTGGTGTGATCATATATTTCTATATATGAGCGTGTGTGATGTTCCGTAGATTTTAATATTATTATTAATTCATGTCACAACTCAGATACTTAGATGTATTTCATAAACAACGACAATAACAATTCATGGTGAAGTTGGATATGCTGGGTGTGTTACAAGTTACATGTCATTAATGAATAAGTCAATGAAAGATTTTTCCCTTTCATATTTATGGAAGATGATATCTCAACCCTTTTATTGGAATAAAACTATCACATTAAATTCTATGGCCATGGTGTAATGATGTTTTTATTTTATATAGGAAAAGAAATACATATCGAGCACATAGGTTGGTGAAAGGGATGTGAAACTTGCTTGATGATATATTGTGACAAAGTGATTATATTACATGTGAGCATTCATATGTGGATGTCGATGTTGTGACATTAAGTTATTTATCTTGGGTGCCTTGACCCATTGCTTGATATTAATATTGGAATTTAGGCACGTTCGCCTAATTCCAATGAGAAAGAATCCTAGAGGGTCACACACTAAGTGTTTCCATTGATCTTGATTAAATTCTATTTGAGTTTAATTAATATATTTAATAATTTTCTCAAGTCCTATGAATAGATTTATTCATGTTATTTTGATTTCATAAATTAAATAAATATTTATTCACCATCATGGGAATAAAATATATATTTTATTTATTTAATATTTTAATAACTATCTATTCACTATATTGTGAATAAAATATTTATTTATAAATAAAATATTTATTCATTTGTTAAAAAAATGATCGAGGAGTTTTAACGGACCAAGACTGAGTTTGTTAACAAATATTAATTAACATGAAAGTTATATAATACTTTTTGTTGTGAAAGTTCATGTGTGCCACAAAATAATACTTATATAATTATTATTTTGTGGAAGGAGATTTATTTTAGGTAATAAAAGTTATCTAATGTCTCTTATGCTATTAAATAATATTTTAACTTAAATTCAAACACTATAAATAGGAAGCTATGTATATTGTGTAGAGAATCCAAAGCTCAAAATAGATAATTGTTTTTCACAATGGATTCTACCTAAAATCTTCCTCTACTCTCCCTCTCAATAATTATAAGTGAAAGAGAGATTTCTTCAAGACTTAATAATGAGCTATCAAGAATGAAAAACAAAGACATTCCACTCACAGCACTAAGACCTGAAGATCTAGTGGTGTTGCTTGGATATCATAAAAGCACATCTGGATCACCTCTAGAGGTATTTTATACTTGTATACTTACAACCTAATGAAGGTAATACAAAATGTTCATTTCAGATGATCACCATTCACCGATGAATAAAGTTCAGATGCCCAAGTATTTCTTTCTTCAAATATTAAATAAATTAATAATGAATTTTAAATGAAAGATCCTCAACCTTGGTTTTAGGAAAAAATTATTAAAATAAATTTTAATATATATCTAACCTCTACATGCTTCCTCTATGCTCGTAACCATCATATAAACCTCATAAAAGAAGATAGGTTCGTAACATAACATATGTCTCAAGGAAGAAAAATTAAGACAAAAATCCATTACCGATTTGGTAAATATTGACTATAAACCCCATGAGAGAGAGAGAGATCCTAAAATGGAAATGTAAATCCAAATAATTTTTTGTAAAATAATCCTAAAATAAATTCATGGGTATTATATACACCACATAAAATAAATAAGTGGTGAATATGTCAAGTGTCTTAAAGAGGAATAAATGTGAGATTGAAATCCCTCATCATAAGTCTCATCTTCTTTCATACATATTTGAACCTCTTGTATAAAAAATATAAGCTTATTATAAATATATTATAGAAATATACTTATATATATATCATACCATATATTATTTACTTATGATATTTTATTAAAAATTCCATGTTAAAGTCATGTTTTTTTTAATAACCACTTTGTTTTCTGTGCATGTTTTAATTTAGTTATTTTTGGTCCACTCACATTTATCATGGTTTCATAATCTAAATAATTTTATAAATTATATAAATATCATATATATTATTAATATATTTTTTATATTAGTCTATAAAAATTAGATATAGAAAATGAAAAACATTGTTCATGGAGATGGTATGATGTACATACATAGGAAAACTATTTCCATTTTCTCAACGAGTGAAATTAAAGAAAGGTAAATAATATATTTACATTTTATAATACTTTTTATGTAATATATATCATATATTTTCATTAAACCCATATTTATTACCTTTCATGCAAATCTTGAATGAACCTCATTGCTTCGTGAGGTGAGAGTTCGCTGTACACACGAATGATGCAATCATATTCTCAAAAAATAGAAAGTAAGAAGGAATATGTGATATGTTGATTAAAAAAGAATAATAAAATCATAAATATCATATATAAGCAATAAAACCATAATTATATCTATATGTTAGAGGTGTTTATGGAAAATGAGTAATATCTATTCACATGCTGGTAATCCTCATTACAATTTCTTTTAAAATAATTAGGATATTATATCAATTTTTTAACAATATTCTAAGGATGTGGAGGAAGAAATAAAATAAATCACTCGATTAGGGACATTACATCTTCTTTAGACAACTTCTTTTGGTTTTCCCCAAAAAGATTCTTAGGATAGATTTATAACCAAAATAAGGCTTCTAGGATATTAATAGGGAAGTAAGTAAGTGATTTGGTTAGATATTGGCAGAATCAAAGTGATTTTAATGCATTAAGAGTAGAGGATAGGGGGTGACCTTTTATAGGTGATGTGAGTGGAAATTGTAATTTTTGAAAAGAAAAATGTGTATCCACATTTTACACATTCAAAATGGATCTAAAATGGTCCATTATTAAAACTAGACGATATAAAGTCCAAATATTTCCACAAAATTGATTTTATATTTTTTTGGGTCATTTTTAACCCCTTTTTTTAGTTTAACTCTCGGTAAACACTTTTTTACCTTAACCGTGGTAATTAATTTTTACTATTTTTACTATTAATTATGGTAAAAAATTACGATTTTCTTATTATATAATAAAAATTATTATTATTAAAAATATTTAATCTATTTTTAAAAATTCCAACAATAGAAGTGGTAAATTTTAAAATAAAATCAATCCTATAGACACCATGACAAAGCGGTTTTTAAATGAAAAATATTGAAAATATTAAAAATATTTTATATTAAAATTCAAAATGAAATTCATTCAATTGAACTAAATTGGATTCATAGATATATAATTAAACTAATTTTAATTTTAATACCATTTTTAAAAAATTTTGATGTTTTTAAATGCTTCAAAATAAATGATAATTCTTAAAAAAATCAGTATTTTTTACTATTCATCAAAAAAAATATATCTTCAGAAATTTTTCAAAAATTAACTCAAATATAAATTTTACATTACTATTTTTATAATTATGTATATTTTTCAACTAAATTTTCTGAATTATAAAAAAAATTAATTTTAAAATAAGTGCGTAAAGTGAAACAATATTTTTTGAAAAATACATTTTTTAGAATAAAATTGGATTTATTATTATCTATTATCTAAAAACCACATAATATAAATGTTGAAAATATGATTCAATATATAATAAATAAATTTACTTAAAATCATTCACCAAAATTAATTGGTTTAATTTATTGATGTAAAACATGTCTGTGTGCATGAAAATATTTTTTTTTGAAAAAGATTTTCTTTATTTTAAGTAGTTTTTATTTTCATTTCAAGTTAATTTCTCACCAAAGAATTCATTTTATATTCATGTTAAAACCATATATTTTTATAATATAGTTTGTCTTATTACCACCTTACATTCCAATAGCTAGGTGATAATTACCATATGAAATAATAACATTTTAATAGTATATCACATTTCATTGAAACTCAATGTTGTGTGTAACATAAGATAAACTCAGTGTTTTATGTAACAAAAAATATCAAAAATATTAAATTTATTTGAAAATATATATATTTCACAAAATATATAGTTGTTAGAATTTTCATGACATATTTCCTTCCCTTTCTAACTAGAATAATTACCCATATACTTTTATAAGATCATCATGGTACTTGAGCCTAGAACTCCCATATCTTTTTTAGAAATCCTAAAAATATTGAAGAGATTGGGTAATGTTTTGTAGAGTTATTTCGTATTTGTAATCCACAAAAAACAATCAAAATATTTCTCATAGTGACTGTATAATTAAATCCATTTCAAAGAAAATATTTAGATGTGAACTTAGCCTCTATTATTAATTGATATATCCAATCATATAGAGATTATGAGTGGAGTATGTGGTTCCTTATGTCATCTTGTAAAGAAAAATATCTATAGACTCTTCATATCATTCATTCCTTGATTTCTATTCATAGACCATTTTTAGGTTATCTATCATTTGAAAGGAATTAAGGGATTCATGTTTCCATTAAAACATTGACACCATAGTAATCTTAATGATTTTTGAGACTTAATTTATATCCTTTTTATGTTTATCATAGTTATCCAAATAATTTTTTTGAACTGATTCACTAGTTGATTTATTAAGAATTAGTTATTCCAACCCATAGAAGTTTCCTTAATTTTTTTAGAAAAATTCACAAATTCCAATTCCAATAATGTAAGTCACTAACATTATGTTTTTGTTTTTCAATGATTGATATTAATTTCAATCTTGATTATGATTCCATTTATCTAAAAAAAATATTTTTAGGAAAGTTTTATAACCATTCAATAAAATATTTTATTAAATAGGATCTCATTAAAATGATGGCCCCATTTAAAATTCATCATATACATTAGTGGACCAAGATCTATATTTCATCATGAATTACAACATTTATCATGTAAATAAGACAAGAACGATATATAGTAGATATAAATTTTTAATCATATCATATAAGACACTTGTATGGATGAGAAAAAAAGTCTTTGTCCAATCCTTCATACTAATAAAACCCTATTCATATGGTATCCTAACTATTAGGGTTTCTTATCTAAGTGTAACCCAAATAAAGAACCAAGAATGAGGTAAAAATAAAAATTTAGTGGTACTCAATTGCGATTGACAATAATTGATAAGATAATCTAGACTCACTTATATCTTACCAAACTTACACAAGATAATCTAGGGTTACTCGTGTTGTGCTCGATAATACCCAGTTAAGTGATCAAGGTCTTGAAAAGTGATGCATTGGAAATAATATAACACATAATCTTCAAATGGAATTTAATCTCACCATCTTATCTCATTTTATTCCCTTTTTGTCTGCATGCTTCTAGGGATTTAGTTTAGAATCATATTCCCTCCACTAAAAAAATATGTTCAAACCATATTGGTGTGTAACTGTTTATACAACCCAAAACAATTTTGTACTCACCCAAAAATAGAATTTAAGTATACTCATTAATATTTGAATTCATCACATGTATAAAGTATATATTCATTTCATGAAAATTTTTATAATTACATGATATTGAAAATCGTTACATGGGTAATCCCATATCAATAGATTGCCAAAATCATTAAATTTATGATACAAGGCATAGGCCACCAGGTAAGTAGGTAATACGACACCAAGTACCTCTACCTAGTGATACATTACTCAAGAGGGATTCCAATTCATCAAAACTCTAACACCTAATATGCACAAACTATATTCAACAACTAAATTCAAGGTTATAAATTCAATTTCAAACAAAGGTCAAGGTAGAATAAAAACTAAAATCATTACCATACGTAATATGTAATGCAAGGCTCTATATCCTATAAGTAGTTTAATATCATAAACAAAATCATAAAACATTCATCTTATAAACAATTTATAACTACGAATAAAATAGAGATGACCATTAAATAAAAGAACAATTCAAATATTTAGTCATGATATTTCAATTTATGAAAAATTCATAAATAAAATAAAGATATAAATCCATATATTAGTTAAGCTTATACATTATGTAAATTCTGTAAATTTGAATATAAAAAATTTATTATTCATTCCAATATGAACTCTTTCATATTATTCATTATATACCATTTTAATTTTAAACTTATGTTATTTTTTTAATTATAAAAATTTTAAAATCCAATTTTCTAATATGTAAATTTTTTACATAATCTAAATATAATAGAATTTAACATTATTTAAACCTCAATCATATCATTCATCAAAATGTTTTTTGTAGGGCTTAAAAAATATCTAAACACGGACCCCTCTTGTTTTAAAAAATTCAAAATAATTAATTATTAACAATTCATAATTTCAATTTAAAGATTTTATATTTCGGTCTTATTTCATAATTTATGACCCATTAATAATAATCAATTTTTATTTATAAATAAACACTTTTATTTATAGATCATAATACATTATATATAATTCATTTTAAAAGGTATATTAAATATTAACATTTAATATTAATGGAATGTTCAATAATAAATTTTTCATAACATTTATTATTTACTTATATACCCTTTATAATTAGTTAATTAATATTTGATTAAAGAGTAAATATATATATAATACCTTTTAAAATGATTTATAAACTTTTTTTAATCCATTCAAATCATTTTATATGTTAATTTTTTTTAAAACAATTCGGTTAGCTCTTATATGAAAGGGGACACCTATGAAAAGGTAAATTCCATTGATTTTATATAGTATCCTTCACATAAGGGTATCATGAGATTAACCTCTTCTATAGAGGTAATACAAAAAATAACTTTACGCATATACTTTACATATAGTTATGGCCTTTACATACACCCCTCTATGTAGAGGTAGTGAATTATGACCTTTTTATAAGCCTTAAAAACTTGGTATGACCTTTATGAGATTCAACTAAAACTCACTACATAATGGTAGATCATGAGACTCTTATGTAAAAAAATTACATGTAGCAGTATCCTTAAAATTCCTTTCTTCATGTAAATGTAGCTCATATTAAACTTAACACATGTTTTTTTAAACAGGATTACCTTTATGCGAACTTCTTTGTATAAAGCTAAGTTATTGGTTACCTATATGTTGCATTAAGAAAGATTCATCTATCTTTAAATACCCTTTCATGTATAGGTAACTCAATTTTTACCTTTACATAACACATCTACGTAAAGATAAAACCTCAGTATCTTTTACATGGCCTTATTTTGTAAGGGCAAACCATGTTTCCAAATTTAAGAAAAACTAGAAAAATAATGATATGTTCTTTACTATTTCTTCATTTCACGCTATATTTCATAAATAAAAATCATTGTATCCTTTAAATACCACTAAAAGGTTTTGAACTAGACTAATAATTATTATCAAAACATGAATAATCCAATTAAATCCCTTTCCAAGGATATACCCGGAAAGATAAATTAAAATGTAATAGGTTCTCTCTCTTCTCCGAGAAAAAAAGTGGTGGTTTTGATTTAATTAATAAGAAAGAGGGGATTTACTCCTACCATTATAAAAACTATGTATAAAACTAAAATAAATAAATATTAAAAAATTAACCATTGACCATATATTCCTATACTCCCCTTGAACTTTTTTCGATACGTTTAATGTAGATCACAAAAGCATCAAACAAAATCACCCCACCTCCATAGTCTATCCATAAGTCAAATTGAATCTCTAATTCTATGAGAGGGATTATCCTTCAAAAAAGGTGTTCCAAAACCTTAGTTTTCTATGGAAGAAGAAGAAAAGAGATTTGTGTCTCTAGGAGTTTTAGATAATAATGAAAAAATCACACATACTTCCATTTCATGGAAATGGTTTATATAGGATATCAAGGACACTCATTAATTATTGTCTCGTTTATTTATACATTATAGTGTATGAATAATTTTAATGGAAAATATATGAATTCATAATTTTAATGCACAATATCCTATATATTTCATATAATGGAAATATTTTTAAAAAAATGATAGCTCAGGTGGAAGATGTAAGAACCCGATTCTTATTTTGGAGGTAAGGGTTTCTTCCTTTCTTCTTTCCTTATGTTATTTTGAGAAAATAATGAGAATCGGGAAAAATCTTATATTTTGGGACTACACACCATGTACTTTTCCACATGTCGTGTACTTTGGCTGTGTGGGATGAGTACATAGGGTGTGTAGCCATGTCGGCGACCAAGGGTGTAAAAACTGACTACACGCCGTGTAGTGGGTATGTACACGTTGTGTAGTCAGTCGGTAGGGAAATAGTAAGGCAGTGGAAGCAGCTACCAGTTGGGTGATAGTACACGCCATGTAGTCAATAATACATGCTGTGTACTCATGTCGATGGATGAACAATTAGGTGGTGCCGCCAGAGGAACAGTTAAACGAGGGAAGTACACACCGTGTAGCCAAAAGTACACGCCGTGTAGTTTGTTTTTTTTCACTTAAAATGGGAAGTAGCCAACCCTATTCACAAAATTGGCTTAGAATGCCAGAGGGAAGCTCTAGGAGATGGCCAGAGCTTTGGAGATCCACCAATCGCGAGATGGGAATCCGACTCCGCCTCCGTCAATATTACTGGAACCGCACTGGTAAGATATTGCTTCTCCCTGTGTGTTTCATACCAATTATTCCTCTAAGGGAAGTTATTTGAGGTTGAACAAGAATTATTTTACCTCAAAACTATGATGTTCTTGGACTTTCAGAATGCGTCATTCGGGTATATCGATCACGGGTGATCGAGGTAGGTGGCTTGGTGTTTAATTTCCAACTGATGTGCGTTTTGTGTACTGTTGAGATACGCGCCCATGAATGGGGTGTCGTATGGCAGAGGCTGTGTTGAATTAAATACCTAGAATTTTTTAGGTAATTTAAATGTGATAATAAACTGTTGTTTGGGATCACTGCTTGGATCCAGGACCACCCCGGGGGGGTGTTCCTCTGTTTAGCCATTTGGACAGGATACCCGAGGGTATTCCTTTATAATAATGTTTATAAAATTTCATTGAGAGGAATTGCATGTGTATTTCTTGTTTACATGTTGGGCATAGCCCAGTTACTTGTTTAGCATGAGGGAAGTGTTTTACGTAGCCTGAGGGGAATGCATCCTTAGTCATAGGGAAACTTCTTCCGTGCCTGAGGGAAGTAGATTCTGTGCCTAAGGGTGACACTTTGTACGCTTGAGGGAAATATCTGTTTTGCCTGTGGGCAATTACCTACGGGTTGAGTTTCTGATTACCTGAGGGTAAAGGTTTGCGGGTCTGAGGACACTGACTGTTTACATAGAAATTCACTGTGGTGGTTTTCTTATAATGAATGAGTAAATGAATAATAAAATGGAAATATGACTCATAAAGTTAGTTACTTTTGAGTACTGCTTAGTTTATTGCATTTTACTACTGCACACTGTTGTTGCATATTTTCACGCAGTTGGGCACATGCCTTTGGTGGGTGCCTACTGGGATTCATTTCTCACACCCTGTTTGGGGTTATGTCTTCGACCCCAAAGAGATTACATTTCTGCAGGTATGGATAAGGGCACGGGTCCTTATATAGGTACTTGATTTCTGCTGAGGAGTAGGGGAGCATGGGACTGGGCTTAGGCTCGCGATGCTAGAGACTGTTTTGTTTAGTTTTGTTGTACTCTGTATTTTACTTTATTGCATTGTTGTGTAACATGTTCTGGATGTTTTCTTAGAACTTGAGACTTGTGCAATCATATCTATATAACTGGTTGGTTATTTTTTACTGCAAATGTTTATATTAGATGTGTATTGTTTATTGCTTCCGCTGTTGTTATATGTTTTTATTATTCTGCTATGCTACACTTTGACAAATGAGGGCATAGTTTCCCCACTATCATACCTAGCCCCCCTGCTAGTTGGCAGGCTCTGACATTTGTGGAAATGCGCTTGAGGTCACGTGGCGAACCGGGTTCGGGGAACCCATTGCCTGGAACCCTGAACTGGGACGTTACAAAGTGGTATCAGAGGAGTTATTTTCTTTGAATTACTATTTGGAGCCTTAGTTAGGGATATGATGAGAAATGTAGTTGGTAATAAGCTGTGCCCAGGAGTAGCTAACCCATGTACAATGAAAATCCAGTCTACCTCGGTTATTTCAATTTTTCTGATTTTGCAATTTTATAGTTGAATTGATTTTCACCGAAGGGTGATGCACTTGTGATTGTGCTGTTTATATTTTATCCATGGGTTCTATTTAGTTTCAACCAGATGAGATGAGGGTATGCCATCTCATGCATCATTTAGGAACATGTTAGAAATCACATGCCATGCATAGTTCCATGCCATGTAGGTGCATTAGGAATCACATGCTGTTGTGATAGTTGTTGTGCTAGAGAAGCATGCTGTTGTGATATATTCATGATAAATACCTACTATGTGATAGGGTAATATTGTGTGAGCCTGTTATAGAATGGACGCAAAACATTGGTTTTTTGGGAGTATGGGCCCTCATTGACTGAACATTGGTGGATCATTGGCCGTTTATCCGGTTATAACATGTATAAGATGCTAAAATTTGATTCGCGGGGTATATGGGCCCTCACAGATTGGAATTTGGCACATGGGTGTTGTTTTTCAGTATTTTATGGGTTCCGGAGAAGTTTTTGAGGTATATTGTCTGGAAACCCAGTATACATGCCGTGTAGTACCTTAAACACGTCGTATATGTTCTTCTGTTTGGGAAGAAAAGAAAAGGTTTTGAGTACACGTCGTGTACCCAAAGTACACGCCGTGTAGTCTCTTCCTGTGTCATAAACTGTGTGGGTGGGGACATGAGGAAGGGAAATGCTTGGGGAAAACATGCCTTGTACTGGATGTACACGCCATGTAGTGTTGATCCAGAGTCCACCCATGTAACTAACAAAAACGGATGGGGGAGACCTTAAGACATACACGATGTGTACACTGTGGACCACACCATATAGTCTTACCTGGGATCTAGCCGTGTAACTAACAACACGGGTTGGTGGAATCCTTTCGTATACACATCATGTGTATATGGAACACGCCGTGTAGTGTGAGCCGTGTGTCCGACCGTGTAACTAACAACATGGGTCGGAAAATCTCGTCTAGTACATGCTGTGTACTCGTGGGACATGCTGTGTAGTCTTGTCTGAGGACAGACCATGTGGACTTAGCTATGTGGCTGGGAAACAGTTTGGTGCACACACCGTGTGCGGGTGTAACACACCATGTAGTATTAAGTTGAGTAGTCTAATGTCTCACAAACGACATGGGAATTTTAAAAATTTCACCATACACACCGTGTAGAGAGTATACACGCCATGTAGTTTTTTACAAATAGGAGCTGTGTGGCTTAGCCATGTAGAAGGACCTAGGAAGGGGAAGAGAAGTCAGGTACACACCGTGTAGTCAGTATACAAACTGTGTAGTTTTGTTTTGAAAATCTGAATGCCTTCTTCCTCATGTTCCCCTTTTGGTTCCTTTGTTTCCAGTCTTTGATAATCTTATTCTAACGTGTGCATTTGACCTTGTAGAGTCATGCCACCGAGACGACCACACGTTGTTCGCCAGGAGAGCGGCAACGACTATACATCCGAGATGGTGGGCCATGGGCTACCAGTGGATCCTCCAGCAGATCCAGATGCGGTGCCAGCTCTTATACCGGACACAGGCATGGAGGCGTAGTTCCATGAAGGCTTTATGCGGTTCATGCAGACCTTTCAGGCAGCACCGTCGACTGCCACATCTATGGCCAAGATGACTCATATCTTTCACCAGCAGCATCCACCTACGTTTTCAGGGGATGGAAGACCACAGGCTGCAGAATCTTGGCTAGGGACTATGCAGAATATTTTCAAGCCCCTAGTGATGCCTCCAGGGCAGAGGGTCAAGCTCGCGACCTATATGATGCGTGATTCCGCCAAGAGGTGGTGGGATGTTACAACCCAGTCAGAGTATCACAGAGACATGGCGTGGGAAGATTTTCAGACATCATTCTATGAATTATTCTTCCCAAAGACACTGATGACAGATCGAGCTCAAGAGTTCATGAATCTGCAGCATGGTGCTATGTTGGTCATGAACTATTCTGCTCGTTTCACCGTGTTTCAGTGTTTTGCACCCGTTCTGGTGGGTGATGAGACACTGAGAGCCAAATGCTTTGAGGATGGTATTTGATATGACATCCGAGCACTGGTGAATGTTTTTTTGTTCCCTTCAATACATTATATTGTGAACCAGGTGCTGATTACAAAGAAAAACTTGCGGGAAGCTAGTGGTGTGTGCCAGGGCAGTTCAGTACCAGTTTCTAGTACTATTTATACTGGTAAGAGGAAGACAGATGAACTTATCTTAGGGTGGACGTACCAGCCAAAAGAATGCTTCAGGTGGCCAGGTCATGTGCTACCAGTGTGGTAAGGAGGGGCACAAGAGACCTTAGTGTCCACGAGACCCAGTGGAGTGCCGAGCTTGCCGCAAGATGGGTCATCTGCAGCGCTTTTGAAGGGCTTTTCCACTAGTGGCTAGTGAGAGGGGTTTTGTGCGGACTTGTTGTGCGGGAGAAGGACCAACAACTTCTTACCAGTCGGGAAACTGGAATACGTCAGGGCGTGCAGGAAGAGATGGTGTTCGTGGCTGTGGTAGCCAGACACCAGGATCTCAGAGGCAGTAGGGCGGGACAACTCAGGGTATCCAGGCTATGTCACAGGGCCACGACATTGGGCATACATATGCAGTGAAACAGACACAGCTGGAGTAGGATCCCGGACCCTCTACAGTCAAGGGTACTATTCTTGTTGTTTCTGAATTATCTTCAGTACTTTTTGATATGGGTGCTACACATAGCTTTATATCTGTACCCATTGTGGAGAGCCTTGGGATCTGTGTTTCTTCTTCTTCTGATGTTATGATGCTAGACACTCTGTTGGGAACTAGAACGGCTGGTGTGCGTCAGTGCATGAAGTACCCCCTTGAGGTTGGTGGGTGTCACTTCCTTTGGGACCACTATGTCTAATATATGATGAATTATGATGTCATTATCTGGATGGACTGGTTGGTTCCCTTTAGATCCTTTTTGGATTTCTATCGTCGCACGGTGAGTTTCACATCATCAGAGGTAAGAGAGTTTCTATACAAGGGTGAGTGGTATGTTTAGGCGAGTCGAGTTGGTCTAGAGCATCATGGGCGACGTGGTATCACAACCCAAATTGCGAACTTATATCTGGATGACCAGGGAACTTGTCAGAATTATTTCCTTCTAGTGGTTGATCGTTTCAGGGATGTTTTCCCAGATGACTTTTCAAGTCTTCCTCCGGAGTGTGAGGTTGATTTCTCGACTGAGCTTATTCCAGGAGAAGCACCTGTGTCCATTCATCCTTATAGGATTGATACACCAGAGTTGCAGGAGCTCAAGTGATAGTTAGAGGAGTTACAGTAAACGGATTTTTTCCAACCCAGTACTTCTCCATGGGGTTCTTATGTCCTTTTTGTGAAGAGGGCGGACAGTACACTCAGACTCTGTGTGGATTATCGGAAGTTGAACCAGTTGAGAGTTAAGAACCGATATCCCTTGACAAGGATTGATAATCTTTTTGATCAACTTCGTGGAGCACGAGTTTTCTCAATCGTTGACATGAGATCAGGATATCATCATCTACGTGTTAGACCATCTGATATACCTCTCACAGCTTTAAGGAGCAGGTATGGTCTATACGAGTATACGATTATGCCGTTTGGACTCACGAACGCGCCAACAGTTTTCATGGCTCTGATGAATCATGTGTTCCATCCTTATCTGGATTATTTTGTGGTAGTATTTGTGGATTATATCATGGTGCACTCTCACACTTGACATGACCATGCCACCCATCTTGAGATCATATTGAGTACACTGAGAGAGAATCAGTTATATGCAAAGCTCTCAAAGTGCCACTTTTGGATAGAATAGATACACTTCCTGGGTTATATCATCCCAGAGGTAGGAGTTGCAGTAGACCCAGAGAAGGTGAGAATAGTAGTTTCCTGGGAGCAGCCTAAGAATGTGTTTGAAATACGGAGTCTCTTGGGGAGGGCTGGTTACTACAAATGCTTCATACAGGACTTCTCCCGCTTAGAAGAACTGTTGACGGGGTTGACTAAGAAGGGTGTGAAGTTTGTTTGGTCAGAAGCTTGCGAGACATCCTTCCAGAAGCTGAAGGGAAAGTTGACATCAAAACCGATCCTAATACTCCCAGAGCAGGGGAAGAGCTATACAGTTTACTGTGATGCATCAGGTATTGGGCTAGGAGCTGTGTTGATGCAGGGCGATCGAGTTGTTGCATATGGGTCTCAGAAGTTGAGGCCACATGAGAGGAATTACCCGACACATGATCTCTAGTTGGCTGCAGTTGCTCATGCGTTGCGCTTTTGGAGACATTATCTCTTGGGAGAACATTTTATGGTGTTCACGGACCACAAAAGTCTCAATTACATCTTTACTCAGCGTGAATTGAATCTGAGGCAGCAATGGTGGGTCGAATACCTTCAGTCCTTCAATTTTGAGCATGCCTATACACCCATTAAAGGTAATGAAGTAGCTTATGCACTGAGTAGGAAGATTGAGATACATGCAGTGTTGGAGGCCAGTGGTGGACGGTAGCTTATAGATTTGTTCTCGGAGATTCATTTGGAGTTGCACAACAGTCAGGGGTAGACAAATCTTTCATCTTTAGGTGTGACTTCTAACCTCCTGGATAGAGTGAGGATGAGACAACTATCTGATTCAGAAGGCCTAGTTCTATGGGAGTCAGTGACCAGTGAGGAGTCTTCTCCAGGTTGGACGATAAGCGATGATGAAATTCTGTGTTTCCATGGACGAGTGTGGGTTCCAGGGGATATACTCCAGGAGATGATGCGGGAGTTTCATGCTTCAGCTTGGGCAGTTCATCCCGGGGTTACCAAGATGTACCAAGACTTGAGACGTCAATACTGGTGGCTGGGTATGAAGAGAGAAATAACTGGGTTTGTTACGAGTTGTTACACCTATTAGCAGGTGAAGGCGGAGCATCAGAGGCCAGCCAGACTGTTACAAAAGTTACCCATTCCGGAGTGGAAATGGGATGATGTCGCGATTGACTTCGTGACTGGGTTGCCGAGGTCACCTCGAGGAAATGATGCCGTGTGGGTTGTTGGGGATAGACTCCCAAAGGTAGATCACTTTTTTCCGATCAAGGAGACCTTCAGAGTTGACGAGCATGAGAAGTTGTATATCTGAGAGGTCATACGTCTTCATGGGGTCCCCTGTTCTATCATTTCAGATAGGGACACCTATTTTACTTCTCATTTATGGCAGAGTTTTCAGAGGGTACTAGGTAAACAGGTGCTTCTGAGCACAAATTACCACCCTCAGACTGATGGTTAGTCAGAGCGTACAATACAGGTGCTTGAGGACATGTTGGGTGCATGCATCCTAGACTTTGGGGGCTCTTGGGAGAAGCATATACCCCTAGTCGAGTTTTCCTATAATAATAGTTTTTAGGAAACTATTGAGATGGAACCTTATGAGGATTTATATGGTAGGCCATTTCGATCACTCTTGTGTTGGTTAGAGGCAGGTGAGGTAGCTTTACTGGGACCACGTCTCATGCAGGAGACTTCTGAGCAGGTCCAGTTGATTCAGAAGCGGATGGCTACTGCGCAGCCTCATCAGAAATCTTATGCTAATCACCGCAGATGTCCCTTAGAGTTCATGGTCAGGGATCAGGTTTTCTTGGGTGTTTCACTGAGGTTGGGACACAGGTGGATCAGGAGACATGGTAAAATTTCACCGAGGTATGTGGGACCATTTGAGATTCTGGAGAGAGTCGGGCCGGTTGCCTATCGGTTGCAGTTACCACAGAGGAATCGATCCATGCACGACGTCTTCCATGTATCTCAGTTGCGTCGCTATCATTCAGACCTGTCTCACATCTTTTAGCCCGAGGAGGTTGTGCTCGAGGAAGATGCATCCTTTGAGGAGAATCTGATTCGTATCGTTGATAGGAGCATGAAGGTTCTCTGAGGCCAGTCAGTTCCTCTTGTATGGGTGCTATGGAAGCATGGCCGAGTGAAGGATGAAACGTGGGAGCAGGAGACTGACATACTTGCTCAGTGGCCTGAGTTATTCACATCTATATCTTCACCACCCTTGGAAGGGAAATTCAGGGACGAATTGCTTTATGGGGGGAAGTTTATAAGAACCCGGTTCTTATTCTGGAGGTACATGTTTCTTCCTTTTTTCCTTTCCTTAAGTGTTTTTGAAAAAATAAAGAAAATGGTGGAAAATCCTATATTTTGGGACTAGACACCGTGAAATTTTCCACACTCCATGTACTTTTCCATGTGGGATGAGTACACAGGGTGTGTAGCCATGCCAGTGATGAAGGGTGTAAAACCCGACTACACGCAATGTAGTGGGTATGTACATGCCGTGTAGTCAGTCGAAAGGGAAATAGTAAGGCGGTGGAAGCAGCCTCCAGCTGGGTGATAGTACACACTGTGTAGTCAAGAATACACGCCGTGTACTCATGCCGACGGATGAACAGTTTGGCTGTGCTGCCAGAGGAATAGTTAAATAAGGGAAGTACAGGCCGTGTAGAAAAAAGTACACACCGTGTAGTATGTTTCTTTCACTTAAAATGGGCAGTAGCCAACCCTGTTCACAGTATTTTCTTAGAATGCCAGAGGGAAGCTCGAGTAGAAGGCCACAGCTTTAAAGATCCACCGATCGTGAACCGGGAATCCGATTCTGCCTCCGTCGATCTTGATGGAACCGCGTGGGTAAAGATTCCTTCTCCTTGTGTGTTTGATTCCAATTCTTCCCCTAAGGGAAGTTATTTGAGGTTGAACAAGAATTCTTTTACCTCAGATCTACGACGTTATTGGACTTTTCAGAGGGCGTCATTTGGGTATATCGATCAAGGGTGAACGAAGTAGGTGGATTGGTGTTTAATTTACAAATGATGTGTGTTTTGTGTACCGTTGAGATATGCGCCCATGAATGGGGTGTCGTATGGCTGAGGCCATGTTGTATTAAATACTTATAATTTTTTAGGTAATTTAAATGTGATAATAAACTGTTTTTGGGATCACTGCTTGGATCTAGGACCACCCCGAGGGTGAGTTCCTCTGTTTAGTTGTTTGGCCAGGATAACCGATGGTATGCCTTTATAATAATGTTTAAAAAATTTCCTTGAGAGGAATTTCATGTGTATTTCTTGTTTACATATTGGTCATGGCCCAGTTACTTGTTTAGCCTGAGGGCAGTGTTTTACTTAGCCTGAGGGCAGTGCATATTTAGCCTGAGGGAAACTTCTTCCATTCCTGAGGGCAGTAAATTCTGTGCGTGAGGGTGACACTTTGTACGACTAAGGGAAATATCTGTTATGCCTGTGGGCAATTAACTACGGGTTGCGTTTCTGATTAACTGAGGGTAAAGGTTTGTGAGTCTGAGGACACTGACTATTTACATAGAAATTCACTATGGTGTTTTCCTTATAATGAATGAGTAAATGAATAATAAAATAGAAATATAGTTGGTAAAGTTAGTTACTTTTGAGTACTGCTTAGTTTATTGCATTTTACTACTTCACACAGTTGTTGCATATTTCCACACAGTTGGTCATGGGCCTTTGTGGGTGCCTACTGGGATTCATTTCTCATACCCTTTTTGGGGTTATGTATTCATCCCCAAATAGATTACATTTCTACAAGAATGGATAAGGGAAAGGGTCCCTATACAGGTACTTGATTGCTACCGAGAAGTAGGGGAGCATGGGATCCAGCTTAGGATCACGATGCTATCGGTTGTTTTGTTTAGTTTTGATGTACTATGTATTATACTGTATTGTATTGTTGTGTAAAATGTTCTGGCTATTTTCTTAGAACATGAGACATGTGGAATCATATCTATATAACTGGTTGGTTATCTTTTACTTCAATTGATTATATTAGATGTGTATGGTTTATTGCTTTTGTTTTTGTTGTATGTTTTTATTATTCCGCTGTGCTACACTTTGACAAATGAGGGCACATTTTCCCCACTATCAGACCTGGGCCCTCGCTGCTAGTCGGTAGCCTCTGGCGTTTGGGGAAATGCGCTTGAGGTCACGTGGCGAACCGGGTTTGGGGCACCTGTTACGTGGCACCTGGAACAGGGACGTTACAAAAGAAGGCTTGGGTATCTAGACAATATCACCAACTTAGGCAGCAATGAATAATATACTCCAATATGCATGAAAATAATAATTTTCATCCATTAACTAATATCACACACACATACATATATATATATATAAGGTTTTAGGTAATATATGTCCTTAAATACCAACCCACACATTGGCTTCAAGAACCTCTACTTGCCGACACTTCTCCATGGTTGGGTCGACCCACACAACCGCTATGCTTCCACCATGCTACTCATAGGTGCCTCACCTTTTAGCTTTTTCGGTTTACCTATGGCATTCCTTAGATACTCAGGTAAACTGTCCTTGAGTTGGACAATATTTTGGATTTATATTATAGAATTTATTTTTTAAATACTAGTATAAGATACCAAATAATCAAGAACTAGAAATCCATCCTTCAACTCATCTACTATTATTTTACTCCATAAAAATTTTATTGTATTCTTATTAAAACTCATATATGGTTCTTATTTAAATTCATTCCTCACAGAGAAAGAATAATCATATAAATTCTTCATGAAAATTAAAATTTTCAAAACATACATTGTAACAAACTGACCCAGATACCCATAAAAACTAGCACCTGAACCTACCTGTCACATACTCGAAGGGGGATCTCGATCCCCATTGGTTGGTGAATATCACTTGAGTATCAACAAAAACCCGAGGGAATGATTTAACCCCACATAACGTAGAAAACATGTCATATATATATATATAAATATAAATAATAAAGAAATAAAATAAGTGAAAAATAGGAAATGTATACCATACCAAAAAGAAAATATCTGAAGCAAAATAGCCCAAAAGTATCTAAATAAACTTCATCGTATGAATCCATAAAATAAGGAAAAAAATGTGAAAAATATAATCTATATAATAAGTAAAAAAAATCAGGCCATCTCACCACCAGATACCCAACTTAGCTGACAGAAACCTCACCGCCTCAATGTAGAACCTTTCTTTTCCTTATATCGAAAGACATAAGAAGGTCTACGCATCACTGAAGGGGTGCACAAGGTGTGGGATAATAGGATTAGAATGATACCACCCAGTTCTTGCATTACATTTTTTAGAACAATTTAAACAAGTTCAAATTTAAAAAAAATGCATTATAATCAGTTAAACTGTTTTTTATATCAAAATCATGGTAAACATTCCACTTTTTCCATAATTTAAATAATCCAAGTAAAATAGTTTCATATCATATTATATATATCAAAGTAGGTAATAAAATATAAGAAGTATTAATCAATGTACAACTTACATCTCACCAAGGATGACTACAGGATGTTATATCTATAGCACTCGTAGTTAGACATCGACAATTTCTTGCATTGGGCCTCTAGATATATGCATCAAATATAGAGAGTAAAGAAACACCTTGGAAAGTGAACCTCACAATAGTGTCTAAAAATTCCCTTGAACAATAGTACTAGGGAGTAGAGGAACACCCCTTGAGTGAATCACCTAATAGTTCAACAAATGAGGCCTATTACTACACCTTCCACATATGTATCCAAGGATTCACAAGTGCTACATTTTCCAAAAAATAATCATCAAAACCCTACTTGAAATAAATTTTGAAAACCCAATTAATAATTATTTGAATACCCGTTTTACATTTACTAAAATAAAGGAAAAATAATCTTTCAAAAAATACCATTTTCACCCATACACAGATAAATAAATCCATCATGACATTTTATATATAAAACAATTTATAAACAAGACCAATCAAGGTTCATTAAATAAAATCTAGAGATAGAACCAACTACATTAAATTTGGGTTTCACATGAACTCAACTAGATCCAAGACACCAGAAGGAATGAAGAACAAAAAAGTCCATACCTAATATTCCAACACTTCATAATCATATTCTATAACAAATATGGTCAGTGGAAAGATTAATTCACACAATCCTCAGAGAAAACGCACCTACCAAACCACAACTAACAACGTACCAACCCCCGAAAGAAGACCACATAGAGGATCTAGAAAGGATCAAGAAGAACATATCCATAAGATCAAAGGATCTGGAAACATAATGTAATGGTACTATTGCAACATAATGAAATCAAGAAGCATAAATATCACTTACCTTGAGAGATGCAACACATCCACCCCAAAGATCAATTTCTAAACAAAATGATGTGAAATAAGATGAGGACCCCAAAATCACTTGGGAGAGACCATTGGATTCAAGAGAGAATCCTTCATGTCAAATGAAAATAAAATCATATGTTTATCATGGTCAAAACCACTGGATCTGAACAATTAATGATGTGAAACCCTTTCATAATGTGAGTTTTATGTTTTATATGATATGATAGAAAGGGTATCACCACAGATTAAAAATAACCCAGAATGACCTTTTCATGAGATGAAATAGTTTCATATATTTATAAATTTTAACACTATAATTTGTTCAAGAAATCTTCCAAGTAGAGGATTCACATAGTGTAACTAGTTCATGATGTGAAATTGTCAGGTAGATAGATTCTACATAAAAAATCAACAAATCCCACAAGTCAACCAGGACCCCAAAGGAAATATTCTTAAGATTTTTACAAATTTATACCTAGACACCACTAATTAAAAAAACATATATCTCTAACCATTAGGTTGTTTTAAAATGAAAAAATTTTCCATCCTCAAAAGGTATGAAATTTACACAAATGAAAATGAGAATAAAAAATAGAGATGATAAATACCTAAAAGACGCTAAAGAGATGTTACATTATTTTCATTTAATATGATTAGATCTAATAAAACATAAAAATGAAGTAAATTATTTTTATTCTATAATATATAATAAAAAACTTCAAGAATCATATATAATATATGTCTTATAATCATTAAGAGCTTAATAATAATTATAAAATTAAATGGATTTATTATTTCAACTTACATGCCAGTTATTCATCACTTATTATTAATCATATTAGAATCAATGAATGATTAATATTTATTTATAAACATTGAAAAAATATATAACACACACAGAGTGGGTTCAACAGACTCAGTGTGACATATAGTTTTAAATTTTATGTTATACCTCATTATATGTACCTCAAAACTCTAGAACCACCACCAAGCCCTGAAACTCATCAATAAATTCTTAAAAATTCATCATCAAAAAACCAAAACAAAACCCAAATCCTTGAAAGCAAAAACCCCTCAACTAAACTAAAATAATCAATTGAACTCATGCTTTAGATATTCAAATTCCATTCTTAATATCTTAAAAACTCTTTTCTCATGGTAATTAAGACATGATCACTATAACCAACCCACAATATGACTTCTCATCCCTAATAATTCCTATTAGATACTTACCCAAGGATCCCATGAAACTAATTTTAAATTTCATAAACTAAAACATTAACTAAATTCATAATAAATAGCATTTGAATCCATCATATGTCACCAAATCCAACAATCAAGTCCCCAATAACCAAAAAATGATCATATCACCTATAAAAAACCCGAAACACACCTTGAATCCCATATAAAATAATCCATACTATTTCAAAAAAAACTCTCAAATCAAATATGAAACACCAAAACTATCAAAATTTCAACATTTATAACTACCACACTAACATGAAACCCAAATCTACACCATGCTTATGATACTAAAATCCAAAAATCCAAACAATATACTAAACCATTATAATACATCACTACTAAAGTATGTACCTTCAACCTTATGACTTCCCAAATTCCATAAACTAGTTACAGTACAAGCTAACTTTCTCCCAACCTTGTAATTCTAATAGGTCTATATTTTTTGGAACTTTCATTGAGTTAAATTTTATCAAAGAGATACATTCATTAAGGGGACCAATAAATCCTTTCTTAATTTAGAAAATCACATAACATACCATTATAAAAATAACACTCTTTATACAAAAAACCATGGTAATACTCTAGTCATGGGAGAAAAATTCCTATTTTTTTTTTTAAATCAGGATCTTTGAAAGATGAATTAAAAAAATATGTACATACAGTTCCATTTCCTTAAAAAATTGAAAATAAATCACATTTCAAAATCATTTTCTAACTCAATTCTCAAAATTAACTATTTAATTAAAAAACATAACTCTAATATTAAAAGTAACCAATGGTAAATTATTATTCCATTAAGTCCTAAAAATTAAATTCCAATTAAAGAAAAATTTCGCTACACTAAAAATATCAAATAATAGTTTTAAAAGAAATATAATTCCCCTTTTAAATTATTCCACTATTTAAAACAAATTTAAATTAAATAAAATTCTTTTATTGGTAAAAAATAATATTATAAATCAATTTCATTTACATGATTACACTAATATGCACCTCATTGTTACTCATAGCAGATGATATATGTTTCCCTTGACAATGACCAACATGAAATTATAATCATGCTCAAATATTTCATTTAAAAAAATTATAGCAACCCAAAAATATACATTGAATAAAAATCATGATCACTAGAAGGATATAAAAATGTTTTGTAACATAAAAAAATAAAAAAAATCATGCGTAACAGTAAAAAGATTAATAGAAATAAATCCAGTTTCATGTTTGGTAAAAACTGTAAATATAAAAAAAATGCATGATCAAAATATAACACTAAAATGGAAGTAATATTCAAAATAATAGGATAAAATTAGAAAAAAATAAGAATGCCTAGTGGTGAATCTATAAGAAGGAAACAAATACATGCCTTAGAAGATAAATTATTAAAAAATATACTACATATAAAATAAATTACATGTATATCTCAATCAATGGAATTGAAAATTGGTTTATATAAATATAATTTTCGCAAATATATATAGGAAAACTCTCTCAATATCTCTCTATATATCACTATAATAAAAACATATATTTCTGGTTGGTTATTCAAGATAGTTTTATATAACCACTTTGAATTATTGAAAACTAAATATTTGTAGACTTATTAGTGTTTATTTATATAAAACTACTAATTATTAATTATTAGCAATATTGTATTAATAAAAAACTATAAAATCAATGTTCATCGATAATTATTAATAAAAAACCATGAATAAAAACATATTTTTAGGTGTAACATCCCCCTCCCCTCCCATTGATCTTACAAACTGATGGAACCCCTCCCCTTGATCCTATAGCAAAACTCCCTACCATCACATTAATGATTCCATACCCTCCTCTTGATCTTAGCCCTAGAATATAAATTTATTACTTTGCTTCATAGATATTATTGCCTATTTTGTGTATAAATATCTATTATCAAGTCATTATGTCATAATATGATCTTCCAATTCTACCTATCTATTTATAAATATGAAAATTAAATTACCATGATATAAATTCCATTTGTATGAGTCATCTTATTTGGTTTTATATTTCTTTTTTTCTATAATGTCTTGAAATACTGTATGGATGCGTTATGCCACTATAAACTATTCATGTACATTGTTCATTGCTTATATAATAATTCAGTAATTGTTTTATTCATTTTTATTCATTTATATTTAGAATTGGATTTTGTTATATTTTTCATTATTATATTTTTATGTAATTTATTAAAAAAATTACCCCAATAGGATCCCTATTTTATTTTATTAGGTTTTTATGTTTTTTAATGATATAGTTGAATACAAAATTACAGTTTTATTTTTTTTACCTAAAATTTAACATTTATCAATATATTTTGGAAAGACAATATACACCAAGAGTAATATTTTTTCAAAAAATCATATTTCTTAATTTTTTATTTTTTAAAGAATAACCAAATCAACTATGGGTAATTATATGTTCACAATTAGATTAATTTGGCGTGGAAAATTATATTCATTATTGAATACTATTAAAATGAAACTACAGAAATGAAATATAGTATAAGTATTAGGATAATGAATTTAGGACAAACATGTTTTTCTTATATGAATAAAATATACATTTTTATATGTATTGATCATATATAGGATATATACATGTATATATACATACATTCATATATATATATATACATATTGAACATATATATATATATATATATTCATACAATATATATATACATAAGATATATATAGAACATGTATATATGTTATGTTTATATATATAACATATATAAACATGTTCAGAAAATATATACATACCAAAGATATACATATATATATATAACATAATTATTTAGTTCTTTTTTTATTAGTTATGTGATTTCTAAATAAAAATTATGATTTCTTTGGTTGATTTAGAATTCTTTCAGTCTCATAGTACTTTCATTTCATTTTTTTCTATCACATTTCATATAATTGTGTTTTATTTTTAATACCCAATCATGACATATATAACAAATATTTTCAATTAAATAGTTTCAAAACACATAATTAATGTATAAAGTATAAAAAGAAAAAACCAAAATAGTTGTGCAATTATGATTCACTTAAACTATCAGATTTGATTTTAACAAAATATATGAAGTTTTTGTTTATGTGATGTGTAATTTTTTCCAATATGTTATATGATATATTTATTTCATAAAATATAAAATAATAATATCAATTGATTATAATTATATTTTTTTGATGATAATTTCTTAAAAATAAAATATTAATGTTAATATTTTTTTTAAGATATTAATATTTTTTATTCCATACAACTTATGTTTTATTTTTTAAATGATTTTATTTAATTAATGATAATTAGGGTTTTTATATAGATATTTATCAATAATATTCAAATAATGAAATTTTGGTTTAATTTATATTGAAATACAACTTAGTATGTCAATGGATTGAAGATATTTTCATATTTTTCAATTGAAAATGAATCTATTGATAAGAGACTAAAATATCCATGTATTGATTGTAATTTTAGACGACGATTTTAATGACATGAAGTTAACAATCACTTGATATGGAAATAAGTTTTTATAGGATATGTGAGATGGATTTGGCATGTAGAATTGTACATTGTTGAAATATCAATGTGCCACCATCATCAAAATGAAAAGAATACTTTTCAAATACTATATGATGAGATAAGAACTTAATTTACGATATCTTCCACACTACACATAATGATGAAGATTATATCATGTCAATGCAGTCACATTGAAGTTTTATAGAGATTAATATAAGATAGAAGTCAATAGAACAATCTAATTACTTTTATAAATTAGTGGAAGATGAAAAATAGGAGCGGTGTGAAGGATGTACTAATTATACAAATTTATTCTTTCTACTAAAATTTTCCCATATCATGTTATTATATATAATTACAAATAAAGTAATTTCAATGATATAAAAATTACTTTATGATGAATTTATTTATTCTAATATCCCTAAATCACTTTATGAGGTGAAGAATGTTTAGAAAAAAATATTTTTATTTATACAATGATATATAGATACCCATTGACAACATGTTGTATCATAGATATGATTTAGATAAAGAAGTGTGTAAAAGATATTATAATTCTAGATGGAAATTGATGAATCAGGATGAATGTATGAATGAACATACTATAGATAGGAATATAAATAAAGTTATTGTGATTATTTTATGTTACTTTCCATTAAAATGAATCTTGAAATATTTTTCATTTCCTTTAAAATAGTAGATAAAATGAGGTGCCATACTATGAAAAATAATAATGATGGGTTTATAAGATATTAAAGAGATTCAAAATAATGGATATCCTTTTATTCTTTATATCTAATTTTTTATTTTTATCCAAGGAATATGTGTTTGGAATTAGCTAGTAGGGGATTTAATCCACCCGGGACTCTAAGTAAAACGTATAGTATATGAATAGTTATTTTTACCCATTTAAATATTTATCCATGGATGCGTATGAAATAAAATTATTCCCATATTTCAATTGAAATTATAGGAAAAAAATTCATTGAAATGACATCAATGTATTCCTTCAAAATCTTATATAATAAATGAAAGAGTAATGGGAAAATGGTGTCAATACATGTAATTCATCAATAAAAAAAATATTCATAATATTTTTTCCTCGAATTTGAATGATTAATTATTCTTCTCGATTAGGAAACATGTATTATTGGAACACTCACACTAGTTATGAATGTCCATTTTGTAACTTTAACTCCAAGATAAAAGGAAAACCATATAATAGAATGTTGTTTTTCATGTTTCATAATTTATTTGTTGATGGATCTCATAGATATTAGTTTAAAAAGTCTTGATTTGATGAAAAAATGAGTTGAGGACACTTCCAATATTTTTATTAGGTTAAAAAATCATGTCATAATTACTAACTATTGATGCATAGTTTGGGAAAGGGTATCAATTTAATATTTTTGGTAAAAGAGTTCAAAGATCAATAAATATAATTGGTAACAAACAATAAAAGAATACATTTTTCAAAAACCATTATTATGAATTTAAATTGTTATGTCACAATATTAATATTATACACATTGAAAATAATTTATCTAAACATTTTATTTTTACAATATTAAATGATAATTTAAAATCAAAATATCAGATTAATTCTTGAAAATTGATGAAATAAATGAATATAAAACTCTATTTTGAGAAAATGATAATGTAAAGTATCATGTAATAGTTTTTTACATTGAAAAATAAAGAAAAGTATGTTTTCCTTTGAAGACTAAAAAGTGGTAAGGTACTCGATAGATATTCATGTAATATTTTAACATGTTTTGACTTGAAACATTATAAGTTACACGGTCTTATAATCCACAACACACATATTCTGATGGAGAAATTTCTACCTTTAGCATTGCATAAATTCTTAACAGATAAAATAAAACCCCTTTCACTTGAGTTTTTCACATGATTCAGACATCATTTTCAGAAAAATTTAAACACTATTGATCTTAAAAAACTTTTAGAAAAATTTTAATGAACATTTTCATTTGAATATGGTATTTACTTCATAGTTTTTCACTTTAACGATTCATCTAAATGTGTATTTGACCAAGGAAGTTAAATTTTTAGATCCCATACATTATTAATGGATGTATCCCATATAGGGTTTTTTCCATATTAATTTTTTATAATCACTATACTAAAATTTTCACGCTAATTAAATATGCGGTTTATTAAGCTACATAAATTCTTTTTCATTAGGTATCAAGATATTTTGATGTATTTTGTGAAACAAATACTCAACCAAAGGTCTCTATTTTTTATGGTTATATGGTGGATGATCATTGTCATATTTTTTGAGGTATTTAAATAATATTGGACATGATTCAATATAGTTTTATGTGTTAATGATAACAAAAAATAGATAAAGATTTATTTTAAACTATAAAACTTTTGAATTAAATCCCATCAGGTTGGGAAAAAATCATCTGTTTCATTATAATAAATCGAGTTCATACAAGCAAAAAGATATTTTTTACTCAATAGTGATATTAAAAATACTTTTATTAAATAATTTAAGACACAAATAAAGTGATAAATTTATATCTGAACATGAAATGAAAATGTGATAACAAAAACTATTAACAAATACACTATCGACTGGTTTTCACATTGTGTAAGATCATAATCTATTTCATGTTCATATTATATTGATATATTTATCTTATATACCCAATACTATTTTATATTTATATATGAATATCATGAATGTTTATTGTAGAACTATAGTTATAAATGATTTGAAATATTTAGATAATGGACCATTGAAGCAGTATTGAAGATTTGATTTTTATAATATTAACGACTTTATGTTTTATAAAATGTTGGGTGAAGAAGGTTTGAAAACACAAAATAGTGGAATATTTACAATATTAAAAAACTGAAAATTCTATGTAAAGTTTATTAACATTGTTGAATTAAATTATCATAGGAAATTTTCAATTATGTTATTAAAATGCAAGTGGGTTAATATTTATATGGGAATAAAGTAATATTTGTTAGAATTTAAACATGTTAAATTATCTTGGTTTGTGTGAAAAACATGTTCCATAAATATTTTCTTCACAAGATAAAATGGTATATTATGTGGATGATAAATTTGATGAAGGGTCAAGTGTTTTAGTCTATGAAAAACCATGACACTTGTTTGATATGGGTAATGAAGTTTAAATTTTTTTATAACATGAAGCCCCATAAACAATAAATATTGATATATGTATTTACCATGATATTGATAAAATTGGTCTATTAGGGAATGGGGGATATGTTGAAATTATGTTAATGGTGGAGGATGAAAATAATATGGTTAATGAATAATTAATTTATTGTATGTTTAATCCTTATTTAACTTATCATTTAATTGTTTAATTCGAATATATTAATTAAATTAATTTATGTATAAAATTTTCAAAATATTTTTTTTTCATATTATATCATTTTATAAATTTTTTTGTATTCTTATTATAAAGAAAAAAATTATTTAAGGATTGTATTGAATCTTCCAAGACTCCTATGACTTCAGATAACCCATACGACACATTCCCATATGCATCTCTTATACTCTCTACATTTGGAATTTTCCAATTTACATCATTTTATGAAATATGATGTGATTGAATATTCATTAAATAAACTTCTTACATCCAGTGCACTACCATTTAGTCCTGGTTTGAATGAGGGATTAGATGGAGAAACCAAGTTGTAGTCATCGACTGAGAATATACTACCACAACTACTTTCATGAGGGTATTGGATGGTAACCATTATTTATATGAAAATTTTGATTTTTTTAAATAATTTATTATATATATACTAATTTTTGATTGTTTGTATTGAAAAGATTAATATAATAACTAAAAAATGAACATGAATACATATGATGTTTGGAGGATTAGAAATTTTAATGTAATTAAGCCATTTGACATGTTTAAGGTGCCTATAGATGATGTAAAAATATCATATGGTTAGATATTGTGTATGTTAGAATATGATACGTCATCCCTTACCATCACCTATCAAGACTGAAGGTATATTCTAATCAATTAAAAAACATGATTTTTGATAAGCAACTATAAGTAAGTAAAAATAAATATTTATCATATTTTTATCTAAGATTTCTATCTAATATAAGTTTAATTATTTTTTCATATCTAATATGTAAAGGAATTTATATTTTTAAGTGAATTATTTGGTCATGCATCTATATAAATTGAAAATTTAAAGAATAATGGATGGACTTTAGGTACAGGTAATAGTGTGAGTTCGATTAAACCTCCTTTTTTCTCCACCAAATTTATAAAACACAAGATATTCATTATTATAACTCTCATAGGTTATTTGATATTTTATTTCTAATTTTTTTTTAATTTATTAAAAATATTTCATTTTTTATTAATTTAAACATTTTTATTCAGATTATTTTAAAAAAACTCATCAAATAGGGATAAAAAAAGTTATCACATACACAACTAGCTATAAGAATATTTCCTGGAGAAGAACACACAAGATAGCATTCTAAACATTTATTAAATATAATTTTGTAAAAAATCACTTCAAATAGTGGGGTAAAAATATAAATCACAGTTTAATTTTTTTATCAAATATATTTTGTAAAATTTGTTTTATTTATAGAAAATCATTAAATATACATGAGAGGAAAATCCATTATAGACGTCATCAATATCCTAGATAAATGTTGTTTCGCATGTTTTGGGAAAGGAGAACATAGTTGTCGTGTGAGGGTTGGGTTTTGGACCTTACCTCTCCTGAGTCTTTGTGGGGACCTCACCTTCATTCACTGTGATGCACCCCTTATAGGTTTGAGTAATGTTATAATTCCTAAAAACAAAGAATCAAAAAAAAAATTTTATCCTTTAGAAAAGAATACAAGATCATGATTCATGATGGATAGATCGATATGATTAGTTTTTATTTATGGGGAGTTCATTGAGTAATTTATTTGAGGGAATGATTGGGAGCATTCATGTAGACTTTTCATCTTTGATACAACAAAATACAGTGGTATTGAATCCATTACATTTGTTTTAATATGTTTATATTATTAAGGTGGTTGTTATAAATATATATATTTTTATAAAATATATAATTAAAAATAATTTATTTTCTAAATTTTATTTAATGAATATATTAGATAAACTATAAGATAGTAGCCGATAAAAAATCATGATCATAAATCATCTGTGGGTAGGTATACTAACTTAAGGGAGTAACATTGTTATTGGATTTCCCTTTTCACGTGTAGTGTTTATAATGAAAACTTATATATGCTATTATTAAAGGTAATATAAAAAGAGGGTTTGGGGTGAATTTATAATTACAAAATTAAAGAAAATAGAAAAATTAAATAGAAAAATTATATTATTCTGAAATGATAAGGTGGTGTAGAAAAAAATTCTATAAAGTGATAAATTGATAAATTTGATATGTATTAAAAAGTTAATTTAAAAATCGATTATGAGGGTAAGAAAAAGGTAAATATTCATATATAATATTTGAAATTATTCATATTGGGTTTCAATGATGTAATTTATAAATTAAAATATAGACAAAATGAAGTTTGATATAGGAGTTCAAAAATAGCAAGATCTGATCCCATACATCTCCCCATTAGGTTGAAAGGTTTATGTAATTACTACCCTAATCATGATGGTGATTAAGAGACTCATCCATAAAAATCATGGTTTTGTGATAACCCTATTTATATTTTTATGTAGCCAAGGAACTTTTACCTCACTTTTTGGGTATGGATAACCCATTGTAGAAGGAGATGATAAGTATAATGTTTTCTTAGAAAAAACTCTATAAAATTCCACTAATTAATCTGTAAAGGGGATTTATACAATTTGGGATGATATATTAAGATATTATTTAGGAAATTAGATCCTTTGATGTTGATGGATATTTGATATTGAATCTAGAGATAACTTTATGAGGACCTTCTAGACATCCACCTTTAGAGAGACAAAATCGAAAAAAGGATGAGAGAGGTTTTGTTGGTAGCCGGTGGGTAGATCTTCCAAGACTTCAAGTTGACCTATTTATATTATTTAATAGTATAAGGAAACTTCTATAATCTACCTATGGTTATTTAATCCTACTAATACCAAATAAAATACATTTTGACAAATAATAAATTCTTCTTAGAAAGAACAATCTTGAAGCCACCAACTACCCAACACACCTTACTAATAAAACTATTGCAACACTCGTATATTTCATGGATTTTAGTTTTTAAATAAATTTAATATTTTTAATATTTTGAGTTACATGAACCACTAAGTTTGTCTTGAGTTACATGAAACACCGAGTTAAAATAAAATAAGACATATTATTAAAATATTATTATTTAATATAATAGTTATTACCTAGCAGTTGGAATGGTGGATATGAATAGGATTCACATAATTATAAAAAAATATGGTTGACATATATATATATATATATAATTAATTATTTTGTGAGCAATTAATTATAAATGAAAAGACAAACTATTTCAAAATAAAGGAAATATTTTTGTGAAATAATATTTTTATGCACACAAATGTTTTTCACCTCAATAAATTAGAAAAAAAAATTTGGTTCATGAATTTAATGAATTTTATATATTATATTTCAAATAAATTGGTTAAAATTTATATTTTTTAATAGATAATAATAAATTCAATTTTATGCCAAAAAAACTAAATTTTTCTAAAAACCACTTTTTTCACATTTTGTGCACTTATTTTAAAATTATTTATTACACTTTTAAAAAATTTATTTTAAAGAGTAAAAAAAGTTTACAATCAGAATGTAAAAATTATATGTATTTAATTATTGATTTTTTTATAAAAGATATGTTTTTTGATGAATAATGAAAAATACTAGTTTTTATTCAAAATTATCATTTATTTTAAAGCATTTTAAAATATAAGGATTATTTTAAGATGGTTTTAAAATTAAAATTAGTTCAATTATGTATATTTTAATCCAATTTAGGTCATTAGAATAAATTTATTATTTAATTGTTATATAAAACATTATAAACCTTTCAACATTCTCTCTTCGTAAAAATGCTTTATCATCATGTCTATGGGTTTAATTTTAAATTATATTTTTCCACTATGGTGAATAAAATTAGTAAAATTGATTATTTATTTTAAATAAGGATAATTTATATTATCTAATAATTTTAGCTTATTTTTTTTCCATAATTAATTGTAAAAATAGTAAAAATTAATTATCATGATTAAACTAAAAATTGATTACCGTGATTAAACATATAAGGAATAAAAATAACCAAAAACTTTTATAACAAAAATTTTATGTCATTATTTAAACCTTATATATTATAATTTTTGATAATTAACCATTTTAGAGCCTTTTTTCGTTTGAAAAATGTGGGTACACCATTTTCTTCTCAAACATTATACCACTCATCTCACTTATAAGAAATCACCCTCTCTCCTCTTATCTTCACACTTCAAAAACCCGTTAGTTTAGCTCATAACTTACCAAATAAATAATTTAATTACCTAATATCATAAAATAATCCATATTTTTTACATAAATTCATCCTAAAAATCCTTTTGGTGTGAATAAAAAAAGCATTTTGAAGAAGAGGTAACATCCCTAATAGAGTATTTTATTTTATTTCTTCCTCCACCTCATTCAATTATTATTAAAAATCGATGGTATAATAACCTCAATATATTTCATAAATAGATAAGTTTTTTAAGGGAATTACCTATAACAATCTCCACTTATATCAAATGGGACATGAAACCATCATCGTGTGTACGACAGACTACTACCTCCAGAATCGATGTTATTATTTTTCCATCACCAACTCTCACAACTGAATATAATGATGGATTTATTTTTAATAAATGGTATTTATGATATTATTATTCTTATTTAATCATTATATCACATATTACTTATTTCTTTACATTTCGTGGGTATATGATAATGTTGTTCGTCTGTTCGGCAGACTGCAACCACACGAAGCTATCTGATTCGTTCATGATTTACATGAAAAGAAGTAAGGATGGGTTTAATAAACCTACATGATATATATGAAATAAAAATTATCATTTAATGGAAATAAATTATTTATATTTTTTCAATTCACCCATTGAGAAAATGGAAACAACGTTCTTGCATACGTATAACCTACCGTATCCATGAACAATGTATTTTATTTTCTGTCTCTAACTTTTTTGGATTTCTTTAAATACATATATTCTGAATTTATATGATATTTATATGATCATTAAAATTATTTATATTATGGAACCATGATAATATTAATATTATCAAAAATAAAAAATAAAAACAAGCACAAAAATCAATAGGTTATTACCAAAGACATTACTATAACATTGAATTATTAATAAAAAATAATCCAAAAGTAAAAATTATATCATATATGGTATGATATATATGATTATGCCTTTATAATAGATATAAAATAAACTTATATTTATTATAAATTATGTTTTAATGTATTTGAAAGATGTCTAGACTTACGGGAAGGTATTTTTGTCTCACTTTTATTTTTCTATGAGACACATACAATATTCCCCATGTGTTTCTTTTATGTGGTATATATAATACCAATGAATGTATTTTATGATTCTTATAATTAAAATTATTGGTATTTAAATTTCTTTTTTAGGATCAATCATTCATTGGTTTTACATTTCAAAAGTTACCAAAGTTATAATGGTTTTTTATTTTTAATTATATTTGTTGGAGACATATATTATATTATGCACATATCTTATTTTATGATGTTTATATATATCCAATTTTACATGTAATATCATATATTTATTTATTCCCATTATATTATATGTTTTATTTAATTTAATTTTTTCATGGATTTTATGATTCAAATTTACCAAAGTGGTAAGCGTTTTATGTTACAATCTCATCATCTACCGAGAATTCCCATAATTATGCTTCCAATGATGAAATATTATGATATATTTATCAAGAAACACATGCAATTTATTATACTTTGGTTATTTCTATATTGTACATGTTTTCTCTTAATTTTCCTCCCTTTATGTACTCAAGAGTTCAAAATAATGTTTTTAAAGGAAAAATGTCTTAATTTCTCTCTTTTGTCAAAAAACCCATTTTCCTTCTAAAAAATTGTTTTATAAAAATGTTTTAATTTTTTAACCTTATTAAAATGAATCATTAATTACATTTTAACCCATTTCTGAATTTTTAAAAAATTATTTTAAAGGAATCTACATGTCATTTTCCAAAAAATTCATGTTTGGATTTTACAGAAAAGGTGAAAGGAATATATAATTTAATTTGTATAGCATGAACAAAATTTGTTATCATCATGGCCATTATTTTCATTTTTAATACCTTTATAATTTTTAAAGTTTATTTTCACATAAAATGACCATAAAAAAATTATTTTTTACAAATTATTTTTCAAAGAGAAATTATATTTTCCCCATGAAATGTTTTAAATTATTTTTAAGGATTCCTTTATGATTATTCTTGGTTTTTATGAAAGAAAATAATTTTCAAATCATTTTTTGAGTTTTTAGTTTTAAAAATTGATTTTCAAATAAAAGTTCTTTTCCACAAGAAAATTTTCAATTGACATTTCAAAATCATTTTCCATATAAGATGAAATTATTTGATGTTACTTATGCTTTACTGGGGATATTGTCAAAGGATACTATTCATATTCTTTCTTGAGATGGTTTGTGTTTATGATAACAAGATTTTTAAGAATCTGATTTATCTTCCACGGGTAATACAATTATAAAATGATAATAAAACCCAATTATTTTTCTATGGGTTATGCTTTGATAAAACGATGAAATGATTATGAAACCTTTTTATATAATGGTTATGTTATGATGAAATGTTTATGAAACATATTTCTCTTCATGGGTTCTATTATGATGAATGTTTTATGATCTTGTGACACACATATGTATGAAATTCATTATGTGATGGTGGTTATGTTATAACTGAGAATAATGGTTATGTTATAACCAAAGATGAGTTTGACCTATATATCCCACCAATGCATGAGGTAACTATTGATATCTCATGTGATAAAAAATATTGGAATTATCTAATCCAATTACCTAAACTAAGGTTTATCCCCTTGATAAAGGAAGGAATTATATTGTACCAAATCATTGAAGTAAAAGGGTTGATTTTTTTTGAAATTGGATTCAAGAATTATTTGTAGAAGTATTTTATCAATGGGATTTTTTATTAGATTTATGAAACATCAATTCATTATTCTATAGTATTTTTACCATAAAGAGTTTCAATAATATGTTTAATGGTATTGATAACCTCAAAAAGAGATTTAATGGAAAGTTCATGTTTTTACTAAGGGAATATATCCCTTAATATTTTCATTATGTTGAGTAAACAATGTTTAGTTTGGATTAAGAGATGATTGACATAGATAAAGTAAATTGAATAGTATTGATTGCCTTTGAACTTATTATTGATTTGACAAAAAAGTGTTTTATGTTATCATTGATATAGTTTACAACTTTATTGTTTTTGTGGAATATATTAAATAGTCTTCAGTTTTATTTAATTAACAAGGAAGCATGTCTATTTTAATTGAGGTTTTAGGGAAATTATAGTTATTTCCATGATTAAAGAGAATATATTACCAAGGTAATAACATATTTTTTACGTGACCATTAACATATACTTATTTATATTTTGTGGATTAATGTTAACTACATTTTGGGAAATTTATTAACCTTATTTATAAATTTTTAATTTTGGAGGGGTCATAAGGGTAACCGTTTATGGAATATTTTAAGTTGAACTTCACCGTATGAATATTTATTTATATTGAATAACCAATGATAAATATTTTTTTTATAATAACTATTGATAGAAATAATGAATTATCATTATTTTAGGGGTCCTATTTTCTATTATGGCTTCAGACATGAAAATTCATCTCTTATAGTAAAATATAAAGTTAAAATTGATTAAGGAACAATCCAAGGATGAGATTATTCTTATGAAATAGAATGAAATCAAGTAAGTATATCCTCTCATGAAAATTATTCAACTTTAAGAAAATTATCTTGAAATAAAATTTTATAAATTTACATTAATTAATGTTGAATGAATTCTATTTCCAACCATCACAAATTTATGAATTTATGGTTGTTAACGTTCTCCTAAACATGTTCACTATCAATCTCTATAAGTATTTGGGTGATAGGTTTCTCTTATATGTCTATATTTTGACTTACCACCTATGTTCTGTTATTTGGAAAACTATTATGTGTTATTCTAGATAAAATTATCCTATACATTTATCTCGTTTAAATTGGAAATTTTATTAACCCTTTCTATGATGTGGGTTTCCCACAAGGGTATTTTTAAACGTTAAACCCTTATTTACCGAGCACAATTTCAAATTGCGAGGACACAAATTATTGGGGGGGGGGGTAGAATATAACACCACTAGATTTTATGAAATATATATTTTTCATATAAATTCATCCTTTTCGATATTTCTTGTTTCATGCAACACTAATTTTAGATTTCATGATTCACAACATCAAGTTTAAATGAAACTTGACATACTGTTAAAATATTATTAATTAATCAGATAATTACCCCCATGTCGTTAGAATGGAAGATATGAATAGGATTAACCGAATTATGAAATATATGGTTTAAAAATGTATATAAAATTACTTCTTTGATGACTAATGAATTATAAATGAAAATACAGACTATTTTAAAATAAATGAAATCTTTTTCTAAATACACACAAACACATTTTACGTCCAATACATTTTTTAAAAAATAATGGGGAATTATTTTAAAGAAATTTATATATATTATATTCAACTAAATGTATAAAATATTTCTTATATATTTTTTATACAAGAGATAAGAATAAATCAAATTTTATTCTTAAAAACTATATTTTTCTGAAAATAGTTTTGTCGCGTTTTGAACAATTATTTTAAAATTAGTATTAAAAAATTTTATAAATTTTATTTTAAGAAATAAACATAATTTTATAAATAATCATGTAAAAATTATCTTGTAGTTAATTTTGGAGAACGTTATAAAAAGATAAATTATTCAATGAATAGTGAAAAATAAAAGTTTTTAAATTATTTTTATTTCTTAAAAATCTTTTAAAAACATCCAAATTATTTTATGTTTGTTTATAAAGTAAAATGAATAAAATTATATATTTATTAATCCAATTTAGTTAATTGGAATCATTTTCATATTTAACTTTGATATAAAAACTTTTGAACAATTTCCCTTTGGAAAATTGCTTTCTCATCATGTCTGTAGGATTAATTTTTTATTATGTTTTGCTACTTATGTTAATGGAATTTAGAAAAATAAATTCAATATTTTTAATCAAAATAATTTATATTATTTAATAATTTATACTTATTTTTTTATCATAATTTATATTAAAAATAGTATAAATTATTACTACAGTTTGGGTAAAAAATGATTTACCAAGGGTTAAACTAACAAGATAAGGGTTAAAAATTACCTAAAACTTCTCCAACACAAATTTGATCAACATATTTTGACCTTAAATATTCTATGATCCAGAAATTTCCATTGTTTTTTCTTTGTGTAAAGTGAAAAACATGGGTACACCTTTTTCATTTAAAAAATTACGAGTGTTTCACTCACCTCACTTATATAAGGACACCCCCTATCATATTCTCTTGACATTTACTAAATCCATTGTTTTTTCCATTACCTAACCCAATAACTATCTTAATTCTATCATATCATCCTATAATTCTTATTTTTGTTAAAAATCAATCTTAATAATCCTTTTGGTGCAAACCCAAAAATGTTGTCCGGAGAGAAGGTAACATCCCTAAACAATCATTTTATTTTATTCCTTTGTATAACATATTCAATTATTATTAAAACATGTTGATATAATAACCCTAGTATATAATATATATTTACATTTTGTTATGTTAAGTTCATTACCTAAAACTATCTCCACTTCAATCAAATGAGATATGAAGTCATCATTCGTGTGTATGACAAACTATTGCCACACAAACTGATGTTATTATTTTTCCTTCACAACTTATCATGGATGAATATAATGATGTATTTTTTATTTATATATTATATTTATGATAATATTATTCTCATGGAATCAATATATCACATATTCATTTTTAATTTTTATTTTTTGGTAATACAATAACATCATTCGTGTGTACGGTGGCCTACCACCGGGAGAAGTGACATGATTCGTTCACACTTTACATGGAAGGTAATAAGGATGAGTTTTATAAAAATATGTGATATATATGAAATAAAAATTATTCTATAATGGTAATATATATTTTTACCTTTCTTTCATTTCACCCATGATAAAATGGAAATCGAGTTTATGCATACGTGCGTCCCACCATCACCATGAATGATGTATTTTATTTTCGATATATAAAATTTATAAATTAATAAAAATAAATAAATAATAAATAAATTTGATATTTATTTCATGGTTAAAATTATGGATATTATGTAACCATGGTCATACTAATAGGGCCAAAATAACAAATCAAAACAAGCAGGAAAAACAAAGTGGTTATTACCCAAAACATGATTTTTACATGGAGTTGTTAATAAATGGGATATAAGAGTCCCTAAGTAAATCATATATGGTATGATATATATAATTATTATGTTATAATATATGTATAAAAACATATATTTATTATATATAAGGTTATAATGTGTATAAAAACTTCGGATTAAAGACCAGAAAGGAGAAATTTTATTTTTGGGATCATAATTGGCTAGGGTCAACTATTGGTTTCCCAGGTTGTCCAGCTCCTTTGATTTCTTTTAGGGAGGCCAGTAGATATACTGTTTTTATCAATGCTATTCTGGATAAATATCAAAAGAGAACTTTTGACCTTATTGTTTTGAATCAGGAGTTGGACAGGTGTGTGTTCACTGCTTCGAAATCTGGTTTGTTTTCTTCTAAAGACTTTAGGGGAATTTCTGTTTCACAGGCTCAGTATGACATCTAGAATTATACATTTTGGTGTAATAGCATAAACAAAAAATTTAATTTATTGCTATGGAGAACTAGAAACCAAGATATATCTATGGATGAAAATGTAAAAAGAAGGGGTATTAACCTGGTTTCCAAATGCCATTGTTGTATCCTTAATAAGGAGGAGGATTCCAACCATCTTTTCATTGAAAGTGATTGGGCCATGGCTGTTTGGAGGTTTTTGGTGAATTCAAAATAATATTTGAACCTTTTCCTACTGGTACTTTTTTTCAGGAAAAGTGGTTTTATGGCTTGAATGGTGCAGGTCCTGAAAAAACTGCAAGAGCTGTGATTTTCAATGCAGGGTGTTGGTGTATTTGGCAAGCAAGAAACAACGCCCATTTTGAAGGCATTCATTGTACTAAAAGAATAGTTATAATCAAGACAAGATGCCTACTGCTTGATTTGGTACGTTATTCAAATATTTATAGTGATAATACTTCTTTGAGGAGCATGCAGAAATAAATTCACGATATTATTCATTCAGATCTTATAAGAAGGGGTAATTGGGTTCGCTGGATTCCTCCAAGCATGGTTCTCAAGCTTAATTTTGATGGCTCATGCATTGGAGGAATTATACTAGGTGGAGGTGTTGTTCGGGATAGGTATGGAAGTATTCTTCTTGCTTTTACTGCTTTTTATGGGAGGGGAAGTTCTATCCAGGCTGAATCTGAGGCGATGTATATGGGGATAACATTGTGTGCTCAAAGGAACTTATGTCTGCAGCAGATTAAAACTGATTCAAAGATCATCCATGAATCGTTGAGTGGCAAGATTTCTCCTCCTTGGTCAATTTCTTATATAATCCGGAAATGCAGAGGTAGCCTCGACATCAACGAAACACAGTTTTTATATACATGGTGAGAAGGTAACAAAGTAGCATACTACTTAGCTTCTTTGATGGTGGCAGATCAAGGTAATAATATTCTTTTTTTGTCTAGTTCTCTTCAAATGGAACCGGAAGGGGTGGACTAAATTAGGGGAGACCAACTGGGCCTTCACTGTTTTAGACCGCCTTAAGTTGTTTGTGTTTTTACCATGGACTATTTGCTATGGATTTTATTCTTTTTAATAAAAATTCAATGTTATGGTGTATGAAAGAATTTGAGACATACGGTAATATATTTTCATCTCAGTTTTATTTTTCTATAATACATGAGCCATATTAACCACGTGTTTTTTATGTGGTTTATATAATTTCCATGAATGTATTTTATGATTAATACCCTAAAAATTTATGAATATTTATATATCTACTTGAGTATCTCTATTTCATAGGGTTTATGGTTTAAAATTTACTACATCGGTAGGGAAAATTTGTCTCAATTTTCCTTCTCTAAGACAAATGTTATGTTATGATCCTATCATATTTTATGAGGTGTATATACATATTCATTGAAATAAATATCATGAATTTATTTATTCTCATGATATTAAAATACCATTTAATATTATTCTTTAATGAGGCTTATGATTCAATGTTTACAAAGTTGAAAGGGTTTTATGTTACAATTCCATAGTTTATCAGGATTACTCTTGATTATTATTCAAATGACGAAATATTATAATATATATCTCAATAAACTCATTCCCTTTCCTATAATATAGTTATTTATAGATAATAAATTTTTTCACTTCATTTTACTCTCATTATGTACTCAAGAGTGAAAAATAATGTTTTAAATAAAAATAATTTATATTTTTTTCTTCGATCAAAAAAAACTTTTTCTATTAAAACCATATTTTATAAAATTGTTTTCAAAAATGTTTCCAATATTCCTAATATTATTTTCTAAATAAATTTTTATGAATGTTTTAATTTTTACAAAATTTTTTGAATGGAATATTTATATTGTTTTCCAAAAAATTCCCATTTGGAGTTTTTAAAAAATGAGAAAGGAATATTTATTTTAACATGTAAGAAATAAATGGAATTTAACCCTATTATAGACATTATTTTATTTGAATATTCCATTATAAGTTTAAAGGTTATTTTTAATGAAAATTATTTTCAAATTTTTTTATGTTTTAAAAAGTTATTTTTTAAATTGGAATTATTATTTTCCTAAATAAATGTTTTAAATAATTTTTAAATATTAATTTATATGTTTTATATGTTATTTTTAAATTAAAAGTATTTCCATAACATTTTATGGATTTTTAATTTTAATAAGTTATTTTTAAAGAAGATTTATTTTCCTAATGAAATGTTCCAATTGATCTTTCAAAATATGTTTCCATATAAGGTTATATCTATTGATGCTACTTATTATTTACTAGGTATATTATCCAAGGATACCATTCTTATTAATTCTCTATATGGTTTGTGATTATGACCATAAGATGTTTATGAAACCGATTTCTCTTATAGAGGTTATAATAGGATAAAATTATTATGAAACCCACATCTTTTTCCATGGTTTATGCTTTGATAAAATGATTATATGAATATGAATACTACTTCTTTTCAACAGGTTAGGTTGTGAAGAAATTTTTATAAAATCCATTTTTAATGGTTTTTGATATGATTAACTTTTTTTGATCTTGTGCCACATGTATTTACTATTTTCATTATTTGATAGTTGTTATGTTATAACCAAGGATAGTGGTTACTATTTATTCATTAGTTTTAATCCTTAATTTTCTATTACTTTAGTTTTGGAAATCGCAAAGACTCTCTTATAACTTTTTTACTAACTTTTTATGTCTCAAGTGTTTTAGAATGATTTTTAGAAAAAATTACATTCTAAATTACAAAGAAAATTTATAATGTATTATAAATATATATTTTATATTCTTTAATATGATCATTATGTTAATCATGAGTTTGATTAATCAGAGTTTACTTTAATTGAATCAAGATTTATAATTTGGTCTTATCTATTATACCGACAAAATTCAAGACTATCAGACTAATTATGGTACTGATACGCTGGACTGATCCTCATAAGGATTTCCTTATTGATAATCAATTAGAAAGTCCATCTAACTAACTAAATATTATAATTTGAAAACATAATAATTGTTTCTAGGATAATGAATACATTTAACAATTTAATGGCACAAAAATAAAATGACATCGAACATTCAGTTATGCCAGAGCATTGTGAGTTGTCAAAGATCCATCTATATGAGGTCATTGTAACTAACTCAGAAATATGATATTAGGCGATTCTCTTATAAATTGAGTATCATTTGAATATTTATAATCTGATCACAAGTAGAAATAAATACGTCTAAAGTTTTCTATATGTGAACATATCATTTCTGGGTATTTATAATACTTTAGAGAGTTGTAGTTCTAAGGAATCCTTTTTAGGGTTGTTTCCTTTAGAATGAATTTGATTTTGTAGTCACATATGATATTTTTTTATGATTAAGGTATTTTAGGTATAGGAAGATGATAAATTCAATCCATCATATTGAGGTATTTCGTGGCTATGTAGACAAATAAAGATCACCGTATCAAGGGATTTTGAGGATAGGAAGAAAAATCTTATTATGATCATCATGTCATTGGATTTTTGGGTAAGAAAAGATATAATCTTTAGTAATTATAAAATTTTGGATATATTTAGTCAACTTTATTGATTTCCTTTAGTCTTAAGGTTAAAATAGTGTATTCTTTTAATATATCTTGTAAACATTTCTTACTTTTACTATCTATTATTTTACTTATTTTTACAAGTTTATTACTTTATTCATGTAACAGAATTTTAAAAACCATACTTATCTTTCAATACTATTTTTCTATTGTCGTAATTTTGAAAATGATAAAATATACATTGATATAATCTGATCTATCATGATTTTCATTCTCTTACTCTGATCATCAGAAAAATCCTAAGACCAGTAAATTTTCTTTAAGAGGTATTTTTTTATTAATTTAAACTTTTTAAACTTTAATTTATACCCTTTTTTAAGTATATCTATATAAGATACTATTATGATCCTAAAAGTTTTATCATATTAGGTTTATAAAAATTATATAATTTCTGAGTTTTTACATTATTTACATATATCATTTTTTTAATTTTTATTTAAAATTTTTCGTTCATAAATGTTTTTACCCTAACATGTATTTTTTATAAAATAGTTTCTGTTGTCTTAAAATGGGAAATATGGATATTTTATCTCTTGATAATTTGAATCCTAGTCAACCATCTATCTTTTATGGGAATGACAATAAATATTGGATAGATATAATGAAAACTTCTTTGATCAACACTGAAGTTGATAACTTCTTAATGCTTACTGGAAAATACAAGATTCCTGAAAAAGTAGTATCTAATTTTAAAAATGATAAGAAAATAGAATACCAATTAAACTAAAAAGTCAAAAATACTTTATTATATTCTATGATGAGGAATATCTTTAGTCTGATATCATTTTGTGAAGCGGTTAATAGTATTGGAGTATATTTTAAGTAACACATTTTTGTACATCCAAAGTTATGGAAATAATAAGAACTATGCTTAGAGTTTATTTCCAATATTTCTGTTTTCTTATTAATGATTCAGTTTTTAATATGTTACAAGTATCTATAAATATTATTAATTGTTTATAGTTGGTGAAAAGGGTCTTGATGATGAGATATTGGATGAAAATATTATAGACATAATTCGTAATGAATGGGAATTAACAATTACTGTTGTGGATGATGTAAGAAAGATCACTAATCATACTCTTGATGATTTTATTAGTACTCTTATATGGTTTGGGGGAATATTAAAAAGAGTTGATGAGAAATATAAAAATAAAAGTGGTGGATTTTATTTTTCAAAAACATATACTATACCTTCTAAAGTTCAGTCAGTTGAGAAATTAGAAAAATCTTAACGATAGAAGAAAGACTTTGTTCAATCAGATTCTAGTACATCAAGAACATTCAGAAATGAGTTGGCTAATCTTGTGAGAATTATGAATTAGATAGTTGAAAAAAATACTTTCAATACCTATATACAAAAATTCGTAAGGATAAAAGTGATATGAAGGATACTAAGGTCACTTGTTATGAATGTTAGAAAGATGTCCATAACTGACCTGATTTTCCAGAGTTGAAAAATAATGATAACAAGGAAAGGAATTCATATATAAATGAAAAGAAATATGATAATTCAAAAAGAAAGAAATTTTTAAAAGCTTCTGACACATGGAGTTCCTATGGTGGAGATTCTTCTAAAAAACCTATGACAATGAACGTTTTGGAGAGAGGAACTGTACTCTTTTTGCAATGTTACCCATAGTAAATCATTATCTAATAAAAAAGGTACATAAAATTGAATACCTAACTAATATTTATATAAATAATAATTATCCTGATGAGAAAAATTCTACATCTTTTGATGAATAATATTCCCCAAAAAAAGATAATACATAACCCAGTAATGATGAATTTTACAAATTTGAAAAACTATTAGAAAATGATAATTGTAATATTTAAAAAAACATAAACTAAAGATAAAATTTCAAATGATGCTTCAAAAATAACATTTTTGAGTAAAAAATATCAGTTCTTTATAAATATATTGATAAAACTAATTTTGAAAAAGAACATATGTCAATAGATTTTGAAAAACAATTTTCTCAAAAAAATTTGTTTACAATGTGATTTTAATAAACATAGTTCCAACCCTACTAATAATGAGTATAAAAATTTAGTTTTTAAAACCAATATAAAATTTCTATATTAAAGAATATTTTATCAATGTTTACCACTGGTAAGGATAAATTTGATAAAGTTTATAAACAATTTCTTCTTTATAGTAATAATTCTGGAAAAGGTTTTACATATAAAAACCTATTTTGAGTAACAATTAATTTCTTCCTAAAAGTGAACCTTTTTCCCTAAGTTCAAAATTGATGGTCATTTGAGGATACAAAATTCTTAAAAAAAATTCAATCATTAGGTTTTAATAAGTCATATTTTTCAAAATAAACATGGTAACCAAAACTTTTTTTTCTGATAATAATGGACAAAAGAAAGACAGGGTTCTGAAAAACTAGTCTTTTTATTTTCAGGAAAAAAATAATGTACCCACAAAATATATATTTGATACATGGATAGTGCTTGTTCCAGGATCATGAATAGAAAAAATGTTTTATTAAAGAATATAATCAATATTAATGTTGGAAAAGTAAATTTTGAAGATAATGCTTCATAAAGGAGATATAATTTGATAATTAATTGAAATTCAAGAATAACGTGCGGATATTTTTACATAACCCCTTAGTTTCTATAGATAATAATATATTAAAAAGAATCTAATAATGAAAAATATAAAGTGATAATTCATATCTAATTCTTGTCTACCCATTTATTTACATTAATATATTCTTTTTCATAGGGGGTTATATATATATATTAAAAAAAGATTTAGTTTTTCTTATAATCATTCATGTTTATAAATTTTTAATTTCTCTAAAAAGATTCTATTATAATATGTTTTATAGGATCAGTGTTTTCAAATAAAATTCAGTTTTATATTTATCAAAATGATTTGCAGACTCAAAAATTGTTATTGAATTTATAGACTCAAAAATTGTTACAAAATTTTCTAGTTTAAGAAAATATCATAAAAATCTTTCATAATTATTTTTTAAAAATATCATATTAATTATTTGGAAAAAAATATTATTATCAATTTTCTATAGAAACTATTGTAATCTGTTTTTAAAACTATCATAATAATTTTCCAAGATAAAGCTATCATATTTAGAATTCTTTAAAAAACTATCATAATCTATTTATTTTTCAGAAAACAAGAAAAAAATACAATGATACTGATGAAGCTTTCTACAAAGAAAGGAACTCTTCTATTAATTTATTTTTTGTAGTATTACATTACCTTAGTTTATATTTTTTTTTATTTTTTTACTTTCTGTTTTAATAAAAACAATTTTTTATTTTCAATTTTTTTTAAAATTAATGGAAATGTTTCGCACTCTGATAAAAAATTTCAAATTTTCAGACAGAAAATAAATATTAAAAAATTTCTTCAATTAGATAATGCCCATAATATCAAAAAAATGTTTTAATCTCAATCATTGGTTTCGTTATGGAAGTTTAATCCTCTCCCCAATATATATATTATAGCATTTCGTCTTTTTATAACATAACTCTCATTCCATTACATGGAACTGAGGATCTTTAAGGTTTAGTGTCTTGGAAACAAGGAACATAAAACTTGAAACAAAAAAAACATTCTTCTTAAACACTTTAAAGGCTTCTCCTCATGTTCACCCTAGGCTCATTACTGCATCTCATAACCTGGGGACATACATCAAAAGAAAGGGTGAGCAGAAGGCCCATCTAGGTAAACAAGTGGAAAATTTTACATATGAACTTTAGATACATCAATAAAGTCATGAAAATTACTTTAAGGCATGAAAATGAAATCATGAGGCATATCATAATAAAAATAAAACTTTTTCATAACTTGAAGATGTGGCTGCAACATTTAATATTGACAATCGTTTCGTTTCACCAAGGTCCATCCCCAAGGTGTCTTTAAAAATTACCAAGGTTATTACCCAGGGCGTCATTAAAAATTACCAAGGTTATTCACCAAGGAGTCGTTAAAAATTACAAAGGTTATTCACCAAGGCGTCGTTAAAAATGGTCATCTCTAGAGATTAAGTCTTTACCCAATGCATTGGAGCGCTATCATGGCGCACCCTTAAATTTGCCTTTATTATCATGTGAGCCACATATATCATCATCAAACATTTCATAAAGAACCCATATAGCACAAAATAAATGGGTTCCATTTCGTAATCATAACGTTTTAAAAACTACTTTAAAGACATGATCTTTACGTCACTTTAAAACCCATAGAAAAGAAAGGTGGGTCTCATGTATGTAAATACCATAATTTAAAATAGAAAATTTTGGTATATATGTGAATACCCCTTTATAATAAAGAGCTTTGAGTATTCACTTAATAATATAAAAGAACTATAGAAAAAGAGAGAGACATTTTGAGACAGAAATTCTGCAGCATAACGGCTATGTTACAAGGTTTTAGAAGAAATTAAAAAGAGAGGGAAAATGGGTCAAACATTCATAAATGACCCATAAAATAGTAGATGGACAGAATAAGAAGGATACATGATCATGGTAATGAAATTTCAAGGACATACCAATTGAAATGAAAAACATGGAAGGAAGACAAAAATTAGATTTCTCTTATGAAAGTTCGGAAGCCTAACGGCGTTACTTAAACTTCAAACAAAATGATTTGAAAAGATAAAATAGGTTCTCTCATCATGTGAACATAAGGGTTCAGTATGATATATATAGATATAATTCCCCAACATAATTAAAAAGTAACATGAAAGACTTGACATGAAATTAGAACATTGAAAAGAATGAGAAGGGTGAAAGAATCCCCTAAAACATTCGGCAGCCTAACGACGCTGCTTAAAACTTCAAAATACTGAATTGAAGAGATCAAATGGGGTGTCTCATAATATGAACATAAGAGTCCAGTATGATAGATATAGAGATCATACCCCAACATAACAAAAAGGAACTTGAAATAATTGACATGAAAGTAGAACTTCAAAACGAGAAGGGTGAAGAACCACTTAAAAATTTGGCAGCCTAACGGCGCCACTTAAAACATCAAAATACTGAATTAAAGAGATAAAATGGGGTATCTCATCATATGAACATAAGATTCCAGTATGATAGATATAGAGATCATACCCCAACATAAAAATATGGAACTTGAAATAATTGACATGAAAGTAGAACTTCAAAATGAGAAGGGTGAAGAACCACTTAAAAATTCAGCAGCCTAACGGCGCCACATAAAACTTCAAAATACTGAATTGAAGAGATCAAATGGGGTCTCTCATCATATTAACATAAGAGTCCAGTATGATAGATATAGAGATCATACCCCAACATAACAAAAAGGAACTTGAAATACTTTACATGAAAATAGATCTTGAAAAATGAGAAGGGAGAAAGAATCTGTTACAAAAATTTCGGCAGACTAACGGCGCCACTTAAAACATCATAAAACGAAATAATGAGAGTAAGAGGGGATCTCTCATTATATTAACATGAAAAGGGCAGTAATAGGAGTATAAAAGATCATCCTCCAACATAAGAGCATGGAACATAAAAGGAATGACATAAAAGAGATTACTTGAAATTAAAGAGAGAGTTCGGATCCCTTACCTTAAAACGTAACTCTTAAAACTCAATGGTTTGGACCTTGAGGGCTTGGGGGCACCTTGGGAGGACTCCTTGGGAGGTAAGGAGACCAGAAATTTGTTGGGGGAGAGTGGGGAGTCGAATGGATGAGAGGATGGCTTGGTATTTATAGGGAAAGTGAGGGGACAAGGCATTAATGGCCAAGGGACACCTCATTAGTGGTTTTGGCAAAACCATGGGCTTTCCCATGGTATTTTCCCATGGTATTGGCCACTTGGGACACCTCATACCTTATATTACTATTCATAAGTCGACCATATTGATTACATACTTAATACATCATTTAATGATATCATTAAACAACTGTAACTTAAAAACTGTATTTTCACTATTCATCAAAAATTCAACTTTTTCAGAATAATCTCAAAATTTCAACTTAACCAAATATCAATGCTCTGATTTCAAAAATGAAATCCATTTTATAAAAATAATTTTCTAAATATTTTTAATTAAATCTTTAATTAAAAACACTATTCATCGAAAATTTATTTTTTTCCGAAAAATCCCCAAAAATCACCTTAACATAATATCGATGCTCTGAGTTCAAAAATGAAGTCCATTTTATAAAAATAATTTTCTAAATATATTTAATTAAAATTTTAATTAAAAACACTATTCATCTGAAAAAACTAATACTTGAATAATAATTTATGAAACCATTATTTAACCATTTTGTTGAATCACATTACTTAATCAAAGTGCCTAGCTTATTTTAATACTTTCTTTAAGTGAGATTACTAATCCATTTGGACACATTATTAATCCTAATCATAAAATCACTATTTATAATTTACTATTCATCAAAAATCAAGTTGATCTTATTAGACTCTAAATTTCGTACTGAACATAATTTTAGAAGACCATTTTTTGAAAATCATTACACATTTTCAATTATTTAGGGTTTACATAAACATATTTAAAATATCCTTTTTCTAAAATTCATCAAAAATATGCATACAATATTTATCCAGTCATTTGAAAATTCATAAAATAAATCGAAATTTTTATTTAAAACAAAGGATTACACAAGACAGTTACGGTCTCCTTACATAGCCCCTTATCACACCAGCATAGGACCTAAGTGTAAGGTGTGCTAAGGTGAGAGAATCCGAGGGAGGCTCGACCAACATCGCACGAGTAGTAATTTCTATTAGTTTGAACTTCTCACGAAGGCGATCCCATTCTAGCTTTATACGATGAAGTTCAGCTTGGGTTTGGTCCAGAGCAAAGCCCAGTGGTGCTACCTCCTTCCCAAGTTCTGTTAGATGGGCTTCGATCGGTCCAGGACTACTGGGTGAGGCCATCAAATCTTCTTTCTATATTAATTAACCAAGATTGCTTGTATTTAGAGACAATAGTCAAAACGTTTAGTTTCCAGCGGTCATATTGACCAATGGTCAAATAACAGTCAAAACCCAACAGTCTCATTTTAATTATACTCATGTTATCAAATGAAACATTTTTGTTGAGTATAAAAATAAAATAAAATAATAAATAAAATTAGGAAACAATATTTATTTAAAATTTTGGGTCGTTACAATCTTCCCTCCTTAAGAAATTGCGTCCTCGCAATTTTTAAAATTGGGTTTTGAAATTTCATTGAAAGTCCCAAATCGGAAAAGGAGTCAGTAAAACTATTACTTTAAAAGAGAGAAAGGGAAGTACAAAGGTCACCTGAGTTAACCCACACTAGGATTCCATGTAGGAAAACATGAACATGGAGGAGAAAACAAAGGGTCAAGTTCTGAGGGAGAGTGATAGAGAACATGATTAGGAGAAAGTTAACCATAAGAAAATCCCAAATTTATGATGTCTGTAAACGGTCTTTGATTACCTAGTAGGAAACGTAAACCAAAAACATTTTTGTTTTACATTTCTTTTCATAATTTTGAGGAATTCATTTACTACATAGAACAAAAACATAAGAAAATATACCTACCTTCAAGTAGAGTTTTATCCTTTAATAAGTCCCTACCAACAGTAATATTTTCTCCAAATGATGAGAATTCAAAAACACTTGGTCTCATAAAAGCACAAGAATCATCTTCTAGAGAATCATATAATCTACAAAATATTAATTATCTATTTCTTCTATCTTTAAACATTATCCCAAAAACAGAAAGGTTAAGGTAAAACAACTCTTCAAAAAGAAATAATCTCATAGGAATTGAAACTACTTTTAAATCTTCAAAGTTCCATGGTACTACCCAAAGTTCATCAAAGACCATTCCATAAATAACGGTCTTTTAAATTCCTCAAAATAAACCAAACTAAGATTGAAACCCAAATACAAGAAGGATTTGATAACATAGTCTTCCAAAACAACTTCATTGTTCATCTCCAGACAACATCAACCACTCCTAACATCTTATAACAAAAGCAGCTAACCAAAACATATTTTACCCAAGATAGGTTAATCATTCCCATAAGTAACCTAAATTACTATAAGTCCACCTTAAATTCATCAATTCTTCAAAATATAAGTCAAACTTACTCCTCAATGAAAATACTATATTAATCTATTTACCTCGATCATATAGGGTCCCCAAAATAGTGAACGTCTTCCAAAATAATAATCATCTTTTAATCCCTTAATCATCTCTGTCATATTAATACGGAAATTGTCGCATTTCCTATCACATTGGTTGTTGGGACACGTTATTCCATTTCCCACCATTAACTAAGAAGAGAAAATATAATTAGAGGCTTAAATACTTAACCAATAATCATTAAAAGGAACTTAAAACATATAAGGATAACTTGTAGAAGAAAAGTATACCCTAACTTGTGATCCCCTAGGTTCCCATATAGGTTATCCATGATCATATATTCTTATGTGAATCTTTATTTTATTTTATCTTTGTTCCTTTAACAATGGTTCATACCAAGCTTATGAATTTACCAAACCACATCCCCCGGGAGTGTCGTAACCAAGAGTGCAACAAGGCCCGTTGTCGTGTACCAGTTCCCGTTCGAGTCTAGCTCAAAGCAGTGTTTTCGGGTTTTACCCCTATGTACATCTGTGCTAGAGCCACCTCTACCTGATCGTATCCAGATAGGGATGTATTTTCTTGGCAACCCCTTACTCAATACTCACCAAAATACCAGGAAGATTTCCTATATTTAAACTTTTCTATAGGATTTTTCCTAGAGTTTTCATATCCTAATTTCCACAAATAACTAAACCATTCTTTGATACCAACTATAGAATTTCGTCTTTTTATAACATAACTTTCATTCCATTACACGAAACTGAGGATATTTAAGGTTTAGTGTCTTGGAAATAAGGAACATAAAACATGAAACAAAAAAAACATTCTTCTTAAACACTTGAAAGGCTTCTCCTCATGTTCACCCTAGGCTCATTACTGCATCTCATAACCTGGGGACATACATCAAAAGAAAGGGTGAGCAGAAGGCCCAGCAAGGGAAACAAGTGAAACATTTTACATATGAACTTGAGATACATCAATAAAGTCATGAAAATAACTTTAAGGCATGAAAATGAAATCATGAGGCATATCATAATAAAAACAAAACTTTTTCATAACTTAAAGATGTGGCTGAAACATTTAATATTGACAATCGTTTCGTTTCACCAAGGTCCATCCCCAAGGTGTCGTTAAAAATTACCAAGGTTATTCACCAGGGCGTCTTTAAAAATTACCAAGGTTATTCACCAAGGCGTCGTTAAAAATTACCATGTATATTCACCAAGGAGTCGTTAAAAATTACCAAGGTTATTCACCAAGGCGTCGTTAAAAATGGTCATCTCTAGAGATTAAGTCTTTACCCAATGCATTGGAGCGCTATCAGGGTGCACCCTTAAATTTGCCTTTATTATCATGTGAGCCACATATATCATCATCAAACATTTCATAAAGAACCCGTATAGCACAAAATAAATGGGTTCCATTTCGTAATCATAACGTTTTAAAAACTGCTTTAAAGACATGATCTTTACGTCACTTTAAAACCCATAGAAAAGGAAGGTGGGTCACATGTATGTAAATACCATAATTTAAAATAGAAAATTTTGGAATATATGTGAATAACCTTTAGAATAAAGAGCTTTGAGTATTCACTTAATAATATAAAATAACTATAGAAAAAGAGAGAGACATTTTGAGACGGAAATTCTGCAGCATAACGGCTATGTTACGAGGTTTTAGAAGACATTAAAAAGAGAGGGAAAATGGGTCAAACATTCATAAATGACCCATAAAATAGTAGATTGACAGAATAAGAAGGATACATGATCATGGTAATGAAATTTCAAGGACATACCATTTGAAATGAAAAACATGGAAGGACGACAAAAATTAGATTTCTCTTATGAAAGTTCGGCAGCCTAACGACGTTACTTAAACTTCAAAAAAATCATTTGAAAAGATCAAATAGGTTCTCTCATCATGTGAACATAAGAGTTCAGTATGATATATATAGAGATAATTCCCCAACATAATTAAAAAGAAACTTGAAAGACTTGACATGAAAGTAGAACTTTGAAAAGAATGAGAAGGGTGAAAGAATCCCCTAAAAAACTCGGCAGCCTAACGACGCCGCTTAAAACTTAAAAATACTGAATTGAAGAGATCAAATGGGGTGTCTCATAATATGAAAATAAGAGTCCAGTATGATAGATATAGAGATCAGACCCCAACATAACAAAAAGGAACTTGAAATAATTGACATGAAAGTAGAACTTCAAAACGAGAAGGGTGAAGAACCACTTAAAAATTCGGCAGCCTAACGGCGCCACTTAAAACTTAAAAATACTGAATTAAAGGGATCAAATGGGGTATCTCATAATATTAACATAAGAGTCCAGTATGATAGATATAGAGATCATACCCCAACATAACAAAAAGTAACTTGAAATAATTGACATGAAAGTAGAACTTCAAAATGAGAAGGGTGAAGAACCACTTAAAAATTCGGCAGCCTAACGGCGCCACTTAAAACTTCAAAATACTGAATTGAAGAGATCAAAAGGGGTATCTCATAATATGAACATAAGAGTCCAGTAAGATAGATATAGAGATCATACCCCCACATAACAAAAAGGAACTTGAAATACTTTACATGAAAATAGATCTTGAAAAATGAGAAGGGAGAAAGAATCCGTTACAAAAATTTCGGCAGCCTAACGGCGCCACTTAAAACATCATAAAACGAAATAATGAGAGTAATAGGGGATCTCTCATTATATGAACATGAAAAGGGCAGTAATAGGAGTATAAAAGAACATCCTCCAACATAATATCATGGAACATAAAAGGAATGACATAAAAGAGATTACTTGAAATTAAAGAGAGAGGTCAGATCCCTTACCTTAAAACGTAACTCTTAAAACTCAATGGTTTCGACCTTGAGGGCTTGGGGGCACCTTGGGAGGACTCCTTAGGAGGTAAGGAGACCAGAAATTTGTTGGGGGAGAGTGGGGAGTCGAATGGATGAGAGGATGGCTTGGTATTTATAGGGAAATTGAGGGGACAAGGCATTAATGGCCAAGGGACACCTCATTAGTGGTTTTGGCAAAACCATGGGCTTTCCCATGGTATTTTCCCATGGTATTGGCCACTTGGGACACCTCATACCTTATATTACTATTCATAAGTCGACCATATTGATTACATACTTAATACATCATTTAATGATATCATTAAACAACCGTAACTTAAAAACTGTATTTTCACTATTCATCAAAAATTCAACTTTCTTAGAATAATCCCAAAATTTCACCTTAACCAAATATAAATGCTCTGATTTAAAAAATGAAATCCATTTTATAAAAATAATTTTCTAAATATTTTTAATTAAATCATTATTTAAAAACACTATTTATCGAAAAAAAAAAATTTCAGAAAAATCCCCAAAAATCACCTTAACATAATATTGATGCTCTGAGTTCAAAAATGATGTCCATTTTATAAAAATAATTTTCTAAATATTTTAATTAAAATTTTAATTAAAAACACTATTCATCCGAAAAAACTAATACATGAATAATAATTTACGAAACCATTATTTAACCATTTTGTTGAATCACATTACTTAATCAAAGTGCCTAGCTTATTTTAATACTTTCTTTAAGTGAGATTACTAATCCATTTGGAAACATTATTAATCCTATTCATAAAATCACTATTTATAATTTACTATTCATCAAAAATCAAGTTGATCTTATTAGACTCTAAATTTTGTACTGAACATAATTGTAGAAGACCAATTTTTGAAAGTCATTACACATTTTCAATTATTTAGGGATTACATAAACATATTTAAAATATCCTTTTTCTAAAATTCATCAAAAATATGCATACAATATTTATCCATTCATTTGAAAATTCATAAAAGAAATTGAAATTTTTATTTAAAACAAAGGATTACACAAGACAGTTACGGTCTCCTTACATAGCCCCTTATCACACCAGCATAGGACCTAAGTGTAAGGTGTGATAAGGTGAGAGAATCCGAGGGAGGCTCGACCAACATCGTACGAGTAGTAATTTCTATTAGTTTGAACTTCTCACGAAGGCGATCCCATTCTAGCTTTATACGATGAAGTTCATCTTGGGTTTGGTCCAGAGCAAAGCCTAGTGGTGCTACCTCCTTCCCAAGTTCTGTTAGATGGGCTTCGATCGGTCCAAGACTACTGGGTGAGGCCATCGAATCTTCTTTCTATATTAATTAACCAAGATTGCTTGTATTTAGAGACAATAGTCAAAACGTTTAGTTTCCAGCAGTCATATTGACCAATGGTAAAATAACAGTCAAAACCCAACAGTATCATTTTAATTATACTCATGTTATCAAATGAAACATTTTTGTTGAGTATAAAAATAAAATAAAATAATACATAAAATTAGGAAACAATATTTATTTAAAATTTTGGGTCGTTACAATCTTCCCCCCTTAAGAAATTGCGTCCTCGCAATTTTTAAAATTGGGTTTTGAAATTTCATTCAAAGTCCCAAATCGGAAAAGGAGTCAGTAAAACTATTACATTAAAATAAAGAAAGGGAAGTACAAAGGTCACCTGAGTTAACCCACACTAGGATTCCATGTAGGAAAACACGAACATGGAGGAGAAAACAAAGGGTCAAGTTCTGAGGGAGAGTGATAGAGAACATGATTAGGAGAATGTTAACCATAAGAAAATCCCAAACTTATGATGTGTGTAAACGGTCTTTGATTACCTAGTAGGAAACGTAAACCAACAACATTTTTGTTTTACGTTTTTTTTCATAATTTTGAGGAATTCATTTACTACATAGAACAAAAACATAAGAAAATATACCTACCTTCATGTAGAGTTTTATCCTTTAATAAGTCCCTACCAACACTAATCATTTCTCCAAATGATGAGAATTCAAAAACACTTGGTCTCATAAAAGCACAAGAATCATCTTCTAGAGAATCATATAATCTACAAAATATTAACTATCTATTTCTTCTATCTTTAAACATTATCCCAAAAACAGAATGGTTAAGGCAAAACAACTCTTCAAAAAGAAAGAATCTCATAGGAATGGAAACTACTTTTAAATCTTCAAAGTTCCATGGTACTACCCAAAGTTCATCATAGACCATTCCATAAATAACGGTCTTTTAAATTCCTCAAAATAAACAAAACTAAGATTGAAACCCAAATACAAGAAGGATTTGATAACATAGTCTTCCAAAACAACTTCATTGTTCATCTCCAGACAACATCAACCACTCCTAACGTCTTATAAAAAAAGTAGCTAACCTAAACATATTTTACCCAAGATAGGTTAATCATTCCCATAAGTAACCTAAATTACTATAATTCCACCTTAAATTCATCAATTCATCAAAATATAAGTCAACCTTACTCCTCAATGAAAATACTATAGTAATCGATTTACCTCGATCATATAGGGTCCCCAAAATAGTTAACGTCTTCCAAAATAATAATCATCTTTTAATCCCCTAATCATCTCTGTCATATTAATACGGAAATTGTCGCATTTCCTATCACATTGGTTGTTGGGACACGTTATTCCATTTACCACCATTAACTAAGAAGAGAAAATATAATTAGAGGCTTAAATACTTAACCAATAATCATGAAAAGGAACTTAAAACATATAAGGATAACTTGTAGAAGAAAAGTATACCATAAATTGTGATCCCCTAGGTTCCCATATAGGTTATCCATGATCATATATTCTTATGTGAATATTTATTTTATTTTATCTTTGTTCCTTTAACAATTGTTCATACCAAGCTTATGAATTTTCCAAACCATATCCCCCAGGAGTGTCGTAACCAAGAGTGTAGCAAGGCCCGTTGTCGTGTACCTGTTCCCGTTCGAGTCTAGCTCAAAGCGGTGTTTTCGGGTTTTAACCCTATGTACATCTGTGCTAGAGCCACCTCTACCTGATCGTATCCAGACAGGGATGTATTTGCTTGGAAACCCCTTACTCAATACTCACCAAAATACCAGGAATATTTCCTATATTTAAACTTTTCTATAGGGTTCTTCCTAGAGTTTTCATATCCTAATTTCCACAAATAACTAAACCATCCTTTGATACCAACTATAGAATTTTGTCTTTTTATACCAGGAAAGTTCAGTCAGAGGATAGACCTCTGACCATTTATTCAATGAAAATAAAAAGTACATGAAGCAAAGGAGAAGGCTGCAGGCGAACATCTTGCCTGCAGCCAACCATGTCCAGAAAAACAGCAAAACTACATGTCATAGTAATCATCCCCTCCTCCATACCCATAGTAGGACACTTCTTCTGTATTCGCTGACTCCCATTCTGAAGACGTTTCTTTTCTTTTCAGTATCTTGGCATATTTCTTCCTAAGTTTCATCTTTTCCAGCGAAGACAGCTCCTTGTAATGCTGCAAACCTGCCACCGGAAGGGTTCCATTATCCCTCTTAACCGATGCCCTGGTGGCCATTGGCTTGGGTAATTGAGAATAATCCTTCCTGGGCTTTCTCCTAGGTGGAGCAGTCATCGTGCCATCAATTTCAGCTTCTTTCCTTCTTCCACTCTGGACAATATCACTGAACGAGGGCCTACACACACCACAGTTTTCCTTATCACTTCCAGAAATGTCTCCCCATTTGCCCCTAACCAGCACGGAACCAAACTCATTGCGGCCAAAGTCCTTCGCTTCATCCAGAAACTGAGACTGCCTGTTCTGATCCAATGGGGAGAGATGTTGAGGGACTGGCACAATGTCAAGACACTCCATTGCACCCCCATCCTTATCTCCAAGTTGTTGCGCATTCTGAACATCCTCAGCCGGAAGAACCCTTTCAACAGCAGCAGGTACCTCCTCAATCTCCAGACCATCAAACCGGTTGGAAGTCGTAATCACCTGCATTTCCTTAGCCTCCGGCAGATGCTTCTGGCCAGCCCCCAACTCGTTCCTCAATCGCTGGAAAACATGCCTCACTGAAGGATTTTGGGACACCACCGCTGACTTCAGACCAGGAGCACATGCAGGAGCCGCATTCGCCCACTGCAGCTGATCATTACCCAGCTGCGCCCCCAAAACAGCATTGCTGTTAGGAAGAACAGCAGCCCGACTAGTGTCTCTGATGTCCCCCCTACCCACTGTCGATTCATTCCCAGTGTCCTCCACATTCGCATCCCTGTCCAGGCCAATACCAGCATCACCTCCACTGATGTTCACCTTCATCAATCGTGAGGACCCCTCCACAGTGGCTTTCATCCCCGCATTCTTGCTCAAGCTCTCACTGACAGCATCTCCGCTCGTGTTCACCAGGGGGCATTCGTTCGACCACTGCGACACACCGACTCCAAATGACCGAAACGGCCGCACAACGTACAGTAAGCCATCCACGAATCGAACACAACCTCCTGTTTCCAGCGGAACTGTTGCTCATCCGTAACCCAGATCCAGCTTACCGGCGCCCTGGCAACATCCACTTCCACACATATCCTCGGGCAAATCGGATGACAAACAACCTCAGTGCGAAAATCAGAACACAAAAATCTCCCGATCAAAAGAAAGGGTGAGCAGAAGGCCCAGCAAGGGAAACAAGTGAAACATTTTACATATGAACTTGAGATACATCAATAAAGTCATGAAAAGAACTTTAAGGCATGAAAATGAAATCATGAGGCATATCATAATAAAAACAAAACTTTTTCATAACTTAAAGATGTGGCTGAAACATTTAATATTGACAATCGTTTCGTTTCACCAAGGTCCATTCCCAAGGTGTCGTTAAAAATTACCAAGGTTATTCACCAGGGCGTCTTTAAAAATTACCAAGGTTATTCACCAAGGCGTCGTTAAAAATTACCAAGGTTATTCACCAACGCGTCGTTAAAAATGGTCATCTCTAGAGATTAAGTCTTCACCCAATGCATTGGAGCGCTATCAGGGCGCACCCCTAAATTTTCCTTTATTATCATGTGAGCCACATAAATCATCATCAAAAATTTCATAAAGAACCCATATAGCACAAAATAAATGGGTTTCATTTCGTAATCATAACGTTTTAAAAACTGCTTTAAAGACATGATCTTTACGTCACTTTAAACCCCACAGAAAAGGAAGGTGGGTCTCATGTATGTAAATCACATAATTTAAAATAGAACATTTTGGTATATATGTGAATACCCCTTTATAAGAAAGATCTTTGAGTATTCACTTAATAATATAAAATAACTTTAGAAAAAGAGAGAGACATTTTGAGACGGAAATTCTGCAGCATAATGGCTATGTTACGAGGTTTTAGAAGACATTAAAAAGAGAAAGAAAATGGGTCAAACATTCATAAATGACCCATAAAATAGTAGATTTACATAATAAGAAGGATACATGATCATGGTAATGAAATTTAAAGGACATAACATTTGAAATGAAAAACATGGAAGGAAGACAAAAATTAGATTTCTCTTATGAAAGTTCGGCAGCCTAACGACGTTACTTAAACTTCAAACAAAATGATTTGAAAAGATCAAATAGGGTCTCTCATCATGTGAACATAAGAGTTCAGTATGATATATATAGAGATAATTCCCCAACATAATTAAAAAGGAACTTGAAAGACTTGACATGAAAGTAGAACTTTGAAAAGAATGAGAAGGGTGAAAGAATCCCCAAAAAAATTCGGCAGCCTAACAGCGCCACATAAAACTTCAAAATACTGAATTGAAGAGATCAAATGGGGTCTCTCATCATATGAACATAAGAGTACAGTATGATATAAATAGAGATCATACCCCAACATAACAAAAAGGAACTTGAAATAATTGACATGAAAGTAGAACTTCAAAATGAGAAGGGTGAAGAACCACTTAAAAATTCGGCAGCCTAACGGTGCCACTTAAAACTTCAAAATACTGAATTGAACAGATCAAATGGGGTATCTCATCATATTAAAATAAGAGTCCAGTATGATATATATAGAGATCATACCCCAACATAAAAAAGAGGAACTTGAAATAATTGACATGAAAGTAGAACTTCAAAACGAGAAGGGTGAAGAACCACTTAAAAATTCGGCAGCCTAACGACACCACTTAAAACTTCAAAATATTGAATTGAAGATATCAAATGAGTTCTCTCATCATATGAACATAAGAGTCCAGTATTATAGATATAGAGATCATACCCCAATATAACAAAAAGGAACTTGAAATACTTTACATGAAAATAGATCTTGAAAAATGAGAAGGGAGAAAGAATCCGTTACAAAAATTTCGGCAGCCTAACAGCGCCACTTGAAACTTCATAAAACGAAATAATGAGAGTAAGAGGGGATATATCATTATATGAACATGAAAATGAAAGTAATAGGAGTATAAAATAACATCCTCCAACATAAGAGCATGGAGCATAAAAGGAATGACATAAAAGAGATTACTTGATATTAAAGAGAGAGGTCTGATCCTTTACCTTAAAACATAACTCTTCAAACTCAATGGCTTGGACCTTGAGGTCTTAGGGGCACCATGGGAGGACTTCTTGGGAGGTAAGGAGACCAGAACTTATTTGGGGGAGATTGGGGAGTCGAATGGATGAGAGGATGGCTTGGTATTTATAGGGAAAGTGAGGGGACAAGGCATTAATGGCCAAGGGACACCTCATTAGTGGTTTTGGAAAAACTATGGGCTTGCCTATGGTATTTTCCCATGGTATTGGCCACTTGGGACACCTCATAAATTATCTTACTATTCATAATTCGACCATATTGATTACATACTTAATAAATCATTTAATGATGTCATTAAACACCCATAACTTAGAAACTGTATTTTAACTATTCATCGATAATTCAACTTTCTCAGAATAATCCCAAAATTTCACCTTAACCAAATATCAATTCTCTGATTTCAAAAATGAAATCCATTTTATAACAATAATTTTATAAATATTTTTAATTTAATTTTTAATTAAAAACACTATTCATCGAAAATTTATTTTTTTCAGAAAAATCCCCAAAATTTACCTTAACATTATATCGATGCTCTGAGTTCAAAAATGAAGTCCATTTTATAAAAATAATTTTCTAAATATTTTTAATTAAAATTTTATTTAAAAAACACTATTCATCCGAAAAAACTAATACTTGAATAATAATTTGTGAAACCGTTATTTAACCATTTTATTGAATCACATTACTTAATCAAAGTGCCTAGATTATTTTAATACTTTCTTTACGTGAGATTACTAATCCATTTGGACACATTATTAATCCTAATAATAAAATTACTATTCATAATTTACTATTCATCAAAAATCAAGTTGATCTTATTAGACTCTAAATTTCGTACTGAACATAATTGTAAAAGACCATTTTTTGAAAATCATTACACATTTTTAATTATTTAGGGTTTACATAAACATATTTAAAATATCCTTTTTTCTAAAATTCATCAAAAATATGCATACTATATTTATCCGGTCATTTGAAAATTCATAAAAGAAATCGAAATTTTTATTTAAAACAAAGGATTACACAAGACAGTTACGGTCTCCTTACATAGCCCCTTATCACACCAGCATAGGACCTAAGCGTAAGGTGTGCTAAGGTGACAGAATCTGAGGGAGGCTCGGTCAACATCACACGAGTAGTAATTTCTATCAGTTTGAACTTCTCACGAAGGCGATCCCGTTCTAGCTTTATATGATGAAGTTCAGCTTGGGTTTGGTCTAGAGCAAAGCCCAGTGGTTCTACCTCCTTCCCAAGTTCTGTTAGATGGGCTTCGATCGGTCCAAGACTACTGGGTGAGGCCATCGAATCTTCTTTCTATATTAATTAACCAAGATTGCTTGTATTTAGAGACAATAGTCAAAATGTTTAGTTTCCAGCGGTCATATTGACCAATGGTCAAATAACAGTCAAAACCCAACAGTCTCATTTTAATTATACTCATGTTATCAAATGAAACATTTTTTTTGAGTATAAAAATAAAATAAAATAACACATAAAATAAGGAAACAATATTTATTTAAAATTTCGGGTCGTTACATATATAAGGGTGGGTCACTCCTTTGTCCCACATCGTTTTTCAATGTTTTTGCTCTCAAGATGATATTCCCTTTAAATCTTCCAGTATGATTGTTTTTATTTACATTCAATAATTGAAATTATTTACCATTATAATGGAAAAAAATAATATTGGTAAAATTGGTTTTTTTAGAGAAATACTCATTGAAAGAACAAGGTTTGATAAGTGCAACGATGCTCTCAAAAGGATAATTTATTTACATGATTATGAAAGTGTTTCATTGAGAAACAAGATAAATATTTTGAAAATTATTATATTGAAATGGTTATGAATTGTTATGAATCACTATAGTTTTTTAATGATCAAGGTAAGGATAAAGTCTCCTTTACCATGTTTGGGAAGAGTTTTAAGATTTCATTCAAAAGGGAAGCAGACTTGGTTAGTGTACCTTCTTGACGTGAATCATATCTACCCTCACACAGATGAACAAAAAATCTTGGATATTCTGATGAAGTTAAGGATGTGGAATCTTTGTTTTCATCTTATAAAAAAGTGTAGAAAGTTTATCACTTATCAATAGACACACGATTAGTAGTTGCATGGATGAAAGGTTACCAGATTTTGAGGAAGGGTGATATGGACACCATTAATGTTTATGGAATCTTTACTTTGTAAATTTTGATATATACGAGGAATGTTTATTTAATAAATATTGTTTTAATTATAGTAAAGAATATAAAAAGTGCTTCGATTAAGTCAATTATCATTATGATTATATCCTTTATTAGTCTGTTTATAGTGAAGTGTATGGAAATTTGCAAATATTAAAATAAATCATACCTAATCAGAGAGAATATTTCTTTCATAAGTGAAGAAAATAATTTGAGGGTGAAATTATTTTTTTATTCTAAATGAAAAAGATGCTTGAAAAGGTTTATGGAGCTGCTTAAAAGGCCCAACCATCATGAAATTTTAAATATTATAATAATAAGAAGAAGAGAAAGGCTGAATATTCTCCTCCCATCATGAAAAAATGGAATGAATGATGATGGTTTTAAAAAGTTTATGACTCATAAATCTCAAATTAATCTAGGGTATCTACAGTTTTGTATTGATCCTGCTGAGGTAAAGGCACTAAAAATTTAAACAATAGAACAATTAGAGGAAGAAGAGAAAAGAAGAAAGCTATAGATGAAGTTGTAATAAGTAATGATTCTTGAGAGTTTGTTGAAATATTTTGAGAGATCCTTTGAGAATCCAATCCTTCTAATAACTCACATTAATCAAATAATTATGAAGATGGGTTAGTTTTAAAATAAACTTATGTTTTTCCTATTGATATCCCTTCAGTAGTTGGAAAGGGAATGTGAAAGTTGGTTATTGAAGAATCAATTCCAAATACACCATAAAAATAATCAAAGCCTACATCAATTGTGAAATAAGCTTTCAGAAATTCTGGATAGCAAAATTTATATCTTGATAAAGAATTTAAAAAACAAATTGAAGAAGAAGAAATTTAAATTGAATTATAATAAAAAGAAGAAGTTGAATAATAGGATGAGGAAAATGAAGAAAAGGAGGAATCCCATGATGAGGAAAACTAAACGGATAATGGATAAAAAAGGAATCATCAGAATAATATTCATATTCATCAGACATAAACCTCATAGTCTCATAAGGATTAGAAATTTGAAAGTTCACAAGAAGAATGTTCATCAGTAAAGAAAAAAATCTTCCTAAAAAGAAGAAAAACAAGCTCAACTTTATCAAAAAAAAGTTTCTAAAAAATATGAAACTGATAAGGTTGATAAAATTTTGATGTTTCATATGATAAGAAAGTATCATAGAAATATGAAAATAATGTCAAAGAAGTGTATGTTTGAACCAGTACACCTAAACCACCCACAACCGAGTCCAATCAATCAGACTTAGAACCAAATATTCCTCAAAAGGGTATTGATTTTATTTTCCTTTCCTTGAAAACATTGACCGATAAAATTATATATTTGAAATATATTAAATCAAGATGTATGTTTCTTTAAAAATATTTGAATTAGAAATCAGAATCACTCAAATTTCCGAGTGAATCATTTTTTCAGATAGAGACAAATTTTAAATCCTTTTAGGAAATGTTTAAAACATAAAATTATTCATATAATTAGATAGTAAAGTTGTCTAACCTAGTAGATACCGATATTCATTAACATGATTATCTTTTACTATATGTAAAGAAACGTTTTTTAGAAAAAAATTAATCTTTCAATATATTATCATTAGATATGTATGACAGAGTAAAGTTTTCTGAATAATTCTTATATATTGTTGATGCTCCGACAAAGGGTGTGAAATTATTTAAAGTAAATATGCACAAAATGAATTTAGTTATGAATAATATGAAATCATGTGGACATGAATTGACTACAATATGGGAAGAGAAAAAATATTTATTTGATTATGTTAAATGAAATAGGGTTGAAGTTCAGAATATGGTTACTTCAGAAGAAAAGGTCTCATAGATGGAGAAGGAGTGGCATGAGTTCAAAAAGATGAAATAATTTATAAATATCCTTATGAAAATGGAAGGAATACTTTTCTTTTGAACTCTCAATGTATTTTTTTTCAAAAATTTCAATCGTTGATGAATGTATATATATTTTCATACAATACCTCAATTCTTGAATATTTTTCTGTTAGGATTGGATATATGGTCTTTCATATTATACATGGATTATTAGTTAGTTTAATATTGTTATGTACGTTAGTTTTTTAACATTTCAAGAAACATAAGATTATTTCTCATTCCTTTTTGAAAATCATAAAGGGGGAAAATGTTTTATTAAGGGGGAGAATGACTCATAATTAGAGAGAATTTTTTTAAAAAAAGAAACATACTATCCTTAGAGAAAGATTATTATTCAAAGAAGAATTATTTTAATAAAATCCACTATATTCAAAAGAGTTACAAACTCAGTGAAAGTTAAGTTGTAAAGAATAAGTTTGAAGTTATTAAAATAAAAAATGGTTGTATGTTTTTCATGTTTTATTTTCATTTTAGTTATTGTGATATGTGATTTCCAAAAGGGTAGAGAATATTTAGTCATAAGTTTTACTTTTTAATTTTTCATTAATTTAGGTTTGGATATAAAAAACACTCTCTTAAATCATTGTTTACTAAATTTTTATGTCTCAAGTGTTTTAGTTTTTTTTTATAAAAATAATTACTTTAGACCATACATAGAAAAGTTATAATGTATTGTGAACATAAAATTTAAATTATTTAATATGATCATTTGATTGATCATGAGTTTGATTCATTAGATGTACCTTTAATCTCAATAGAATATAGACTTTTGTATTATCTGTCATAATGAAGAAAGTCAAGAATATCATACTGATTCTGGTATGGATACACTGGACTGATCCTCATTAGGATTACTATATTTATAATAAATTATAAAGTTTATCGGAATAAATCAATTCGATAATTGGAATACATAAGATTTTTTTCGATAACAAGGAATACTTTTAGTTATGCGTGAGCATTGATATCTATCAAAGATTACTCTATCCAAGTCTATTGGAACAAACTCAAAAATATAAATGTTGGATGTGAACCTATAAATAACCATTAATTTATAGAGTAAGAGGCTGATCACATTCACAAATTAATATTTCTAAATTTTTCTCTTCATGAATATCTTATTCCAAATTCATTGTAATACATTAGAGAGTATTAGTACAAAGGAATCCTTTTCAGGGTTGTTTCCTTTAAAATTAATTTTATTTTGTAATTATGTATGATCATTGTTACAATCAAGGGATTTTGTGGATAAGAGGTATTTTGTAAATTCGAGGAGTCATAATGAAAGAAGAGGTTTGGAAATGACAAAAAGATAGAATAAATAATCAAACAGTACACAGAGATTTACGTGGTTTATGAAATATTACCTACGTCCATAGAGAGGAAAATATATCACTAGTTTTGTGAGAAAAAAATACCGGAAGTATCTCAGAGTTTCAAGAACAAGAAACCCTATCCTAAAATGGGATAATAATGAATATGAAGAATTATGCCACCAACCAAATAGAAAATTTTTACTGCTATAGTGAACGACGACTAGAAGTCAGAATCACTATAATTTCAAGGTTGTATGCATTCAATCTAATATCATCCAATTGGATCGGGATACACCAATCAAAGAATATCTCACATGGATCGTAATTCGGTATGTTGACCTACTTCGATGCCACTTACATAATCAACTTACTTAATTTGAGCTCCTCCACTTCATCACTCACCAGTGGCATGATTTTCATTGAAATGTTTAATTTCAAGATGGAAATTCATGAGATACCAACTATTTTATTCTTTTTCTCTCATGGTTTCTTCCTATATTCATCCTCTCACCCTTCATTAATCATTGGATACCAACAGATGCACAAAAATACCACCACTTCTGTATTACTATCGGCTTCATAATTATGTTTGTCGGATTGTTTGTTCCACAAATATTCTATAATGTGAGTAACCCATCCTGTATCAAGCCTCTGATAAAATTGTACTTTAGTTGAGTGTTTTTCATATAAGTATGAAACACAGAGTTATTTGCAAGATGTATAACACTATGAGTATCATTCTATAATACATTTCCCCCTCTCTTTCTACCCATCTCATCCATGAGGTTATTTACCCAAACAATCTACTTTACAACTTATATAACATCAATATATTCTACGTATGTGGTGGATAATGAGACCAACTTCTTAATAGTGATACCCAACTAAATTTAGTTCCCCAACTAGTAAATACATAACATGTGGTACTCCTCATGTTGTTGATGTCACTTCCTAGGTCTGCATCCATATACCCATGCAAGGAATTTTCTATCCCAAACTATAGAGATAATTCCTTACCACCCTTAAAATACCTCCGTATCCACTTCACACAATATGGATATTTATTTTCTATGTGTTTGATGTAATTTATCAAAAGTCCAACAACAAGAGTACTCTCAAGTCAAGTTCATACCATGTTATACATAAAGATTACAATAGCCTTTGCGTATGGAACCTTTTTCATGTACTCAACCACTTATTCCATCTTTAGTGATTGATCCTTTGATAGTATGAAATGGAAGACCGAAGGAATAGAGACTAGATTTTTAACTAGTGTACTTAATATTCTCAAAAACATTCCAATGTAGTCAGAATTTGGTAACATTAAGGTTCTAGTTTCATGATCTCTCTTGGTCTTCATCACCAAAATCTTGATAACTTCTCCATGATCCATCATTTCAAACTCCTCACCCAACTTCCCTTTCAAATCATCAGTTATATGCATACATGATCTAGAAGTAATAATTTCATCCACATAGAGATGTTGTATAACATATTCATTACCAAAAGACTTGATGTAGTAATATTGATCCATAACACATTGTTTGTATTCATTTTTATCCATGAATGCATCAAAAATTTTGTTCCACTACCTAGGTGCCTACTTCATCCTATATAAGCTCTTCTGGTGTTGTCACACCAGGAATTCCCACCCAGAATTAACATATCCAAGTGGCTACAATGATGATAACCACCTAGATGGTGGTAGGATTCACTATAGGTGAAAACAATTCAGTGAAATCCACTACCTTCGTCTTTGGTCTTTTGCCAATAACTTGGGCTACGGACCTCCGATCGATGCACCGTCAGTTGAGATGCGATCCTTGAATCGAGATGGTCATTTCTATATATTTAACTAAAGGTTTTGGAATACTTTGAGTTCGGCTGGGTTGGTTCGTACACAAAACCAACCGGACCCTCGTAACAAAAACACTCATATCTTGAGCTTCAGACGTATGATTCACTTGCTGTCGACTTTGTTGAATTCCTCTTAGTGAGACAGATCTTTTGAATTAATACGCCCAAGGTTTGGATGCATGTGGAGTACGGTCGGGTTGGTTTTGCCTTAAAAACCAACCGGGCCCCTGGGACGAAAAATCCAATAACTCTCAGAATGGGCGTCCGATTGACACGCCGTCTGTGACATTGAGTTCCTGTTGACGATACAGAACTTTTGGAAACATAAACTTTGTACTGTGTGTCAGTTGATGTATCAGCCTCTCGGCTCGTGGAGCGGACCCTCCCGAATGAGCTTGCTGTGTGCGGGAACCCTAGTGCTGGCTGCGACTGCTACTGTGACTGCGACGACGACTGTGCAGAGATCCTCAGTGGATTCGACGACGACGACTACAACACTCAGCGATCCTGTGTGGATCAGTTCTACTAATCCTGTGTGGGTCCGATCCTGTGTGGGTCAGCGCTCAGTGGTTCTGTGTGAGCCAGCGCCTACAAATCTTGTGTGGGTCCGATCCTATGTGGGTCATTGCGGGGGTTAGTACCTATCGATCCTTTGTGGGTCCGACGACTTAGATGGATCAGTGATCATCTCTATCGTCTTTCAAAGATGTATTCCTGTGTGAGTTGAATCCTGTTTGCTTTCCTGTGTGGATTGTGTTGTGCTATCCTGTGTGTATTACATTTATATTTCCTGTGTGGAATACATATACTTTCCTATGTGGACTGGGTTGTACTTGGGCTCGGAGGTTGGAGTGTTTTGGAATTGATGACATAGGTATATGTATGGGGATATACCTAAGCAGTGTCGATTGTTACTTCGTGATTTTATCATTCCTTTGTGGTTTATCCTTTTTGGATTTTCGGAGACCTTTGGGGGTCTCGGGGTCCCTACTGAGTAGCTTATACTCACCCCTTCACAGGCTATGACCGCTCTACATTGTGTTGGTTGAAGACGATGGACAGTGTTGATCGTGGTTGAGGCTTGCAGAGCAGGACGGTAACTGGAGGTGGACCACTGGGCGGGACATACTCGGAGCGGACGGTGGGACCCGAAGAGCAGTAGAGCTATCTGTACCCACCCTTCAGGTGGGATTTCCAGTGGACAGTTCGGCGTTGCAGATTTACTTTACAGCTTCTATTTTCCCTTTCGAGTTGTACTTTACGTTCAGTTTGGGTTTGTATACTGTCCCATTTACTTTTTCCGCACTTACTCTTGTACCAGCTTTTACTTAGTGATTACTTATACTGCTTGTTTACTCTGTGGTGTTTGTTTACTTTTCAAAGTCAATGCCTTCCCTTTTTACCGGGATTTATGCCTTGGTGCTAGTCGCCAACCCCTGGCCTATGGAAGGCGAGCTTGCGGTAGTCACGGCACGGGCCCCGAGGACGGGTCGTAAAAAATTGGTATCAGAGGAGTTTGGTTCTACCGCAGAACTTGGGATTCTGATCTTTTTCTATGTGAAGAAATAGTGTTTAGCGTATTGGGTGTGGTTATCAGTCCAGGGATTCCAGTGTTTTTGTAGCGGCCGACGTATCCGTACACCAGGACCCTGACTTCTGATTTCTGACTTAATGCACGAAAACATTGATTGCATGTGTATTTCAAGTTTTCTTTGTGAATACTTTATATCAGCTCACCAGGTATACTGTTCTGACCATGGTGCACCTGTTTCCTTTTCAGGATAGCCCCACGACGGCAGCCAGCTAGGGTTCCGAGAGTCGAGCGTGACGATAGCCTACCGAGCGATGAGGCCTCGGTGCAAGGCCTTTTTTCAGTAGTGGCACCGGTGGTAGCCCTACCCACCGAGCCACCGATGTTTCCAGCCCCAGCTGCTGAAGATGCACGTCGTCTTAGTGCACTGCATGAGTTCCAGCGCCATCGACCGGCCAGGTTCCGCAGGGAGACGGACCCCCAGGCAGCCGAGGACAGGCTGGAGGCAGTGGTATGAGTTTTTTGGTTAGTGAGGACACCAATAGACCTCATAGTGATCCTCGCAGCGAGCCTACTGCACGCCCCAGCGGGCCGATGGTGGAGATTGATGCTTCAGGTGCACGATGAGGCATCTCTACTCTGGACAGACTTTTAGACCCTCTTCCGCTTAGAGTTTTTCCCAGCCACCCTCCGTGCGGTGTGCATCCAAGAGCTTCTTCAGCATCGACATGGCAGTATGACGGTCGCCTAGTACTCGGCGAGATTTACCGATCTCTCGCGCTACTCTACAGACACGATACGAGACCCATTATTCTGGGCCCGGGCCTTTGAGCAGGGATTGAGACATGAGATCAGGGCATCGCTAATCTCCCTTGGCATTCCGACTCAGACAGGAGTACTGGAGCGGGCCCTTTTGATCAAGAGCTTTCTTACTGAGTCTACACCAGCGCCGAAACCCACTGCCGGGCGACACGTAGCAAAGTCTTCTTCAGCAGGCAGTCGACAGATGACTCTTGGGTCTAGGCAGACCAGACCCTCAGGTGGACGACCTCAGGACACTGGCTCAGCAGTGCGGGGCACACAGCGTGGAGCCAGTCTTTCGAGAGGCAGACAGTGATACTCGTGCGGCGGGCAAGGCCACATGGCTCGTGATTTCCCGACCCGCCATGCCGAGGAGCAGCAGACGGTTGAGAGACCACCGAGGTAGAGGCAGAGGGTCGACCGTGGTGGTCCGCAGGGAGGAGGCGGATGAGGTAGAGGAGTTGGCCGAGCAGCAGGTGGTGGGTGATGCTTTGAGGCTCTACCACCACCACCACCAGGAGGTCCACCCCGACCACAGGGAGCTGGCGGGCAGAGACAGACACAACTCCAGGCAGCAGAGGCCTACAACCACGGTGCGCCCGAGATGATTCAAGGTACTATTTCTGTCTATTCCACCTTTGCTGCAGTAATTATAGACACAGGAGCGAGTCACTCTTTCATAGCCTCTGCCCTTTTTCGGAGCTCGGAGATTCCGATAGAGCCGTTGGCTCGATCCTTACAGCTAGAGACTCCTACGGGAGCAGACTCGACGATTACGCACTAGTTCCGGCAGTGTGAGCTTACTCTAGGAGGCGAGAGCTTCGGCTGGGATCTTCTTGTACCAACGTCAAGGCCTTACGACGTCATCTTGGGCATGGATTTATTGTCTACATTCCATGCACAGATTGACTATATTAGGCGCAAGGTGCGATGTGTACCCAACGATGGGAGCAGGTTCACCTTCACCGGCGAGAAGGGAGCCTTCGCAGAATAGGATGTACTTTCGTAGAGGAGAGGAAAACCCATCACTCATTAGTTGGCTAGCCTCATCCTAGGAGCTATTGACGTGCGGAGTCCTAGTTTTCCTGTAGTGGTGGATCAGTTTGCGGGCGTTTTCCCCGATGACATTCTAGGGATACCTCCTCGCAGAGAGGTAGACTTTTATATTGACCTATACCCCAGGACAGCCCCGATATTGACTCCAGTGTATCGGATGGCCCCTGTTGAGCTTCAAGATCTACGGGTACAGTTGGAGGACTTGCAGGGCAAGGGGTTCATCCGACCTAGTGTTTCACCCTGGGCTTCCCCGATTTTGTTCGCCAAGAAGGCTGACAAGAAGATTGTGACTTCGTGTCGACTATCATTGCCTGAACCAGGTGACAGTGAGGAACAAGTATCCGTTACCGAGGATTGATGACCTATTCGATCAGCTCAAGGGAGCACGGTGGTTCTCGAAGATATACCTCAGGTCAGGCTATCATCAGCTCAGAGTTTGAGACGAGGACGTGAAGAAGACAACCTTCAAATGTCGGTATGGCCACTATGAGTTCTTGGTTATTCCATTCGGCGTAACCAATTCTCCAGCAGTGTTCATGTCCCTCATGAATAGGATCTTTCAGCCATACCTCGATCAATTTGTCATGGTCTTCATCGACGACATTTTGATTTACTCGAAGACTAAGGAGGATCACGCCTACCACTTGCAGGTTGTACTAGACACACTCTGAGAGCACCATCTTTATGGTAATCTCTCGAAGTGTCAGTTCTGGATACGTGAGGTCCACTTCTTGGGACACGTCATCTCTGAGGCGAGAGTTGCAGTGGATCCTGTGAAGATCAAGGCAGTGCTAGCTTGGGAGCCACCCAGGAGCGTGACGGAGGTGCAGAGTTTCTTGGGACTAGCTGGATACTACCGGAGATTTGTGCTAGACATCTCCAGAGTTGCGGCACCACTCTCAAATTTGACGAAGAAGGGGAAACCCTTCGTGTGGTCAGACAGATGTCAGCAGAGCTTCCATGAGCTGAGACAGAGATTGACCAGCTTACCTATCTTGAGGTTGCCTGAGGAGGGAGTAGGGTACGTAGTCTATTGTGATTCATTAGGGACCGGACTTGGTTGTGTCCTGATGCAGGAGAGGGTAGTGATCGCCTATGGATCACGTCAGTTGAGGCTGCATGAGCAGAACTACACTACCCATGACCTGGAGTTAGCAGTAGTGGTATTTTCTCTAAAGACATGGCGACACTATCTGATGGGCGTGCGATTTACAGTCTTTTCTGACCATCAGAGTCTCAGATACATCTCCTCTCAGAAGGACATGAATCTGAGACAGCGATGATGGGTCGAGTTCCTGCAGGTCTATGACTTCGAGATAGTCTATACTCCTGGGAAGGGAAACGTAGTAGCCGATGATCACAACAGGAGGATGGGTGTTCAGATACTTGAGGAGGTGACAGAGAAGCTTGCCACTTTGCATATATCCTTTGTGGATAGAGATGACACCACCTTCCTTCAATCTCTCACAATCTCTCCTCTACTACTACAGCGGGTCAGAGAGGCACAACGTGGGGATGCTGACTGTGAGACGCGGCGTGCACAGATATCCTCAGGACAGGCACCTGATGGTTTCTCCTTTGGAGTAGATCACGACGTACTTTTAAGAGGACGTACCTTGGTACCAGTTGCTCTACGGGAGGAGGTGCTGAGAGAGTTTCACACTTCTCCTATGGCGGTACATCCTGGAGTGGCGAAGATGTACCAGGATCTCAGATGACAGCACTGGTGGCCGGGCATGAAGAAGGCTGTGGCAGAGTTCGTTTCTCGATGCCTCACCTGCCAGCAGGTGAAGGCTGAGCACTAGGTACCAGCAGGCTTGGTACAACCCTTGGAGGTTCCGGAGAGGAAGTGGGACGACATATCTATGGACTTCGTGACTAGACTTCCACGCACTTCCAGAGGTCATGACTCCATTTGGGTGATTGTAGACCGACTCACCAAGTTGGTTCACTTCTTACCCATCAGAGATCAGGGCTCAGTGGAGAGCTTGGGACATCTTTACGTTCAGGAGATTGTGCAGCTTCATGGAGTGCCATCATCTATCGTCTCTGATCGAGATGCTCGATTTACTTCCCGGCTATGGAAGGGATCGTAGGAGGTGTTCGGGATGTAGCTACGTCTGAGCACAACCTTTCACCCTCAGACGGATGGTCAGACGGAGAGGACCATTCAGACTCTTGAGGACATGCTCCGCTCATTCGTCCTCGAATTTGGTCGCAGCTGGGAGGACCACCTACCCTTAGTGGAGTTCGCGTACAACAACAGCTACCACTCCAGCATCGGGATGGCACCATACGAGGTGTTTTATGGCCGACCTTGTAGATCTCCTTTGTGCTAGACAGACCATGGGGAGTCAGAACTTGTGGGACCGAAGATGGTCTAGGCCACGACAGAGAAAGTAAAGGTCATCCAGGAGCGGATGATGACAGCTCAGAGCCGGCAGAAGTCATATGCTGACAGGAGACGGAGACCACTAGAGTTCGAGGATGGCGACCACGTATTCTTGCGTGTCTCACCTTGACGTGGATTACAGAGATTTGGCCGAGGTGGAAATTTGTCTCCATGCTTCATTCGATAGTTCCAGGTCCTCAGTAGGATTGGTGAGGTGGCTTATCACCTGGATCTACCACCTCAGTTTCACTGGGTGCACGATGTCTTCCACGTATCTCAGCTAAGGAGATACGTGCACGACCCGACGCACATCATTGACCATGGAGAGCTAGACTTTGATGATGGGGCGACTTTTACGGAGGTCCCAGTGGAGATCGAGGATCAACAGGAGCGGGTCCTTCGTGGATGGTCAATTAATCTAGTGCGCATCAGATGGAAACACAGGAACCTCTAGGAGAGAACTTGGGAGCGGGATGCTCAGATGTGTGCTCACTACCCACATTTGTTTCCCTAGTTTTTGATGTATATTTACAGGGACGTAAAGCCTTGAGGTGAGAGTAATGTAAAGAACCGTAAAATTCAATGGGAATTTTTTTTATTAATTTTCTTTGGGTTTTTACAAGAACGCAGTTTCAGACGGCACTTGATTCCGAGGCCCGGTGTGCCCAGAATTTCTATCTGAAGTTTAGCTCGGGTACGTTCAGTGAACGAATGAGCGGGAGTTTCTAACTTTTGAACCGGTGCCCGGGATCGAATTCCGAGGGCACCGATGGAACGACATCTCCGGTAATTGCTTAGGAACTTTTGTTCTGGAGTTGCGTTATCACGGGTGTGGATGATAAATATTGTGGAATTTAATTTATTATTATTCTTCAATTTTTATTTTCCTTTGTGTTTTATGGATATGGGTGGAAGTTAGGGAACTACCCAACCTCCCTTGGGAGGTTATGAGGGTGGTAGGGCCCACACGAACCCCACCCCTTCATATTCCTCAACTCCTCTCAACTCACCATAAATTAAGATAACTTGTGTAATTTAATGAGGTGATTTAAGTGTGGTTAATTGAATTTCAAACTCTTGAAATTAAAAAGGTTAAGTTGTGTTAATAAATTAAGACTTGGGCTTATTTTATTAATGTTAGAGTTTATGCCACGGGAGAGGATTCTGGAACCGTGAAGATCTTCTTCATCTCCAACGAAGAACATATTCGACGAAGAATGTGAAGAACACCTCAGACTCCGACGAAGAACACCGTTCTTCAACGAAGAACAACTCCGCCGAAGAACGCATGGAACTTCTCAAACGACATTTCTTCTTCGGATTCACCTCGACAAAAACAGAATCGACGTTCGTTTTCCGCGATGCCCGACCTCCGCGACGCTCGTTTTACACATCTCGTTGACGAGCACCATTCTTGAAACCGAGGTAGGGGATTGTAATTAATTAATTTGTTTGTGTTTACATCCCTGAATTTCATCGTGAATTTTTAACCAACTGCTATCGATTAACGTGAGGGGGTTCAGACCGCACAAACACGGCTGACCCACCTCCTTATTATTCTTGTTGGATTCTTTTTGTTCGATATGGATGTGGCACGGTTCCGTCACACCGCGCGGGTTTATGCGGCCAGAAATACGCGGCGCCGTCGCGCCGCTCCATGAATTAATACAAGGATGTGACACCATCGCACCGCTTTGGAGACACCTGAAAATATCGTGGCTGGTACCGGGGCCGCGGCGGAGGGGCACGGCGCCATCGCGCCGCGCCGGATGATAAGGCCCGCAGCCGGTTCCGGGCCCCGGTGGAGCAAGGTGACCGACGACCGGACCGGGCCGCCGGTGTCGGAGCTGGAAGGAAACCGGCCATCGCCGGTCCCGTTGAGCAGGAACCGGCCGGCCAGGTCAGGCCGACCGGATAGGGAGGAGCCGGGGGAATTAATTCCCCCGGTCGGACATCAATGCGGCCCTAATTAGGGGGCCACAGTTACAGAAAACCAAGGGGGCATCGCCCCCCCCACCCACCCCCCGCGCGAGCCAAAACGGCTTAGACGTTTTGGCCGAGCAGCTGACCAGCACGCCCAGCGCGCGGGTCATCGGACCGGGCCACCGGGCCAACCCGGACCAGGGGCGGGTCGACCCGGTTCGGACCGACCGGGGGGTCTCGGGCCGGGCCTGAAACCCCTGTTTTCGGACCGTCTTCGGTCTTTTGCCCATAACTTGGGCTACAGACCTCCGATCGACGCACCGTCAGTTGTGATTCGATCCTTGAATCGAGACAATAATTTTGGTATATCGCACTCAAGGTTTCGGAATACCTTGAGTTCAGCCGGGTTGGATCGTACACGAAACCAACCGGGCCCTCGGAGCGGAAACACTCACATCTTGAGCTTCAGACGTCTGATTGACGTCCTGTCGACTTTGTTGAATTCCTCTTAGTGAGACAGATCTTTTGGATTACTCTGCCCAAGGTTTGGATGTAGGTGGAGTATGGTCGGGTTGGTTTTGCTTTAAAAACCAACCGGGACCTTGGGACGAAAAAACCAATAACTCTCAGACCGGGCGTCCGATTGACACGCCGTGTCCGACGTTGAGTTCATGTTGACGATACGGAACTTTTGGATACATCAACTCTGAACTATGTGTCAGTTGATTTATCAGCCTCTCGGCTCGTGGAGCGGACCCTCCCGAACGAGCTTGTTATGTGCGGGAACCCTAGTGCTGGCTGCGACTGCTACTGTGAATGCGACGGCGACTGTGCAGAGATCCTCAGTGGATTCGACGACGACGACTACAACACTCATCGATCCTGTGTGGATCAGTGCTACCGATCCTGTGTGGATCAGTGCTACCGATCCTGTGTGGGTCTGATCTTGTGTGGGTCAGCGCTCAGTGGTTCTGTGTGAGCCAGCGCCTACAGATCCTGTGTGGGTCCGATCCTGTGTGGGTCATTGCGGGAGTTAGTTCCTATCAATCCTTTATGGGTCCGACGACTTAGATGGATCAGTGATCATCTCTATCGTCTTTCGAAGAAGTATACCTATGTGAGCTGAATCCTGTTTACTTTCCTGTGTGGATTGTGTTGTGCTATCCTGTGTGGATTACGTTTTGCTTTCCTGTGTGGAATACGTATACTTTCCTGTGTGGACTGGGTTGTACTTGGTCTCAGAGGTTGGAGCGTTTTGGAATTGATGACTTAGGTATATGTATGGGCATATACATAAGCAGTGTCGGTTGTTACTTCATGATTGTATCCTTCCTTTTTGGTTTATCCTTTGTCGATTTTGGGAGACCTTCGGGGGTCTCGGGGTCCCTACTGAGTAGCTTATACTCACCCCTGCATGGGCTATGCCCGCACTACGTTGTGTTGGTTGTAGACGACGGACAACGTTGATCGTGGTTGAGGCTTGCAGAGCAGGACAGTACCTGGAGGTGGACCACTGGGCGGGACATACTCGGAGCGGACGGCCGGACCCGAGGAGCAGTGGAGCTATCTGTACCCACCCTTCAGGTGGGATTTTCAGTGGACAGCTCAGCGTTGTGGCTTTACTTTACAGTTGCTGTTTTCCCTTTCGAGTTGTACTTTAATTTCAGTTTGGGTTTGTATACTGGCCCATTTACCTTTTCCGCACTTACTCTTGTACCAACTTTTACTTAGTGATTACTTCTACTGCTTGTCTACTCTGTGGTGTTTGTTTACTTTTCAAAGGCAATGCCTTCCCTTTTTACCGGGATTTACGCCTTGGTGCTAGTCGCCAGCCCCTGGCCTATGGAAGGCGGGCTTGGGGTAGTCACGACACGGGCCCTGAGGACGGGTCGTGAAAAAAAGTTAGAGGTTTAACATGTGAAAAAAATAAAATTCTTCTTTATAATTGGGACATTAAAATTTACATTGGTTAAAATTTTGGTATTTTTTTGATAAAGTACATTTTTTAACAAATAGTAAAAAATACTGCATTTTAATTCAAAACTGCCTTTTAATATAACTTATTTATATGGTTAAATTAACATTTTAATTGGTTTTAATGCTTAATTGGATTTTATTTTTACCATTTAATCCAATTATGGTCATTGGAAGTAATTTCACTTTAAAATTGGACATAAACATGTGTCAAAATTTTGATAGTTATTTTTTCCTAAAAACACGCCTTTTGGTTTTCACAATGAGAATGAATTTTAAATTAATTTATGAAACATTTGTGTTTTGAATTTGGAAAAATAGATTCCATATTTGGAATTAGGAGGTTCAAATTTTTTACGTAGGTTACTTTTATTTTTAGACATTTTGAATAGTAACTTCTGTAAATATTTTATTTACCACGATTAAAGGGTAAATCTGGTAAATAAAGGTAAAAATAATATTATAATAATATTTAATTACCCTAAAAAGTTCTATAATACTAGTTTATAATATATGTATGACCATGGGCATCCTTGGGTAAATTTTGGGACCCCATAAAGCCACTTGTAAGTGAAAATGATATTTATAAAAATTAATTTATAGATAAGGAAAATATAACCTAAACATATATCTTTTACTAAATCAATTTTTATTTAGGGTTTTATAAGTTATCTCTTCAACTATAAATATTAATTAGAAAAATAAAAATATTTCCTACATCATGGTATTCTATATATTATTTTTAGACATTAAATAAATAAATTTAATTATGACACAACGGTGATACAATAATTTATTCATTCATAAAAGATTAAAATAAATGTTATTATAAATATTAAAATAAATTTATTTTGAAATATTTTATTCCATCCACGAATTTTAGGAATAATAATGTCTTTTTATCTTTTAATTAATGAATTTTTTTCTAAATAATCAGGTTTTAAAGATTTTTTAAACCCTTGATGTAAATAGTTTATAATTTGACATAGATGAGTTTTTAAAATAATTAATATTTTATTAAATTATAAAATAATACTACAAATATAATATCCATCCAACTAAAATATATGATGTTAAAAATATCTTTAATGATCCATTTTGGGTCTTTTTTCATGTTATAGTAAATATATTAACGATATAGTATGAATATATAAATGGACATGTTAAAAGTTAAATAAGTTAACAAAGGGTTAAATAAAAAAGATAAGGATTAAAAAATATCCAAAATTTGTCCAATTATTATTGGATGATTTTATATAGACATATATTCACCTTATGATTGAATTAAAATTTTTTGGACCCTTTGGAACCAAAAATAATTTTATAATGAAATAATACTTTCAAACATTCCTAAAGAGCTCATCCCCCCTCTTATAAAAAATCAGAACCTATAACCCATTAAATACACCTATCAACCCCCTTGGCTCATCCAAAATCAACTCCAATAAGATCCAAACATCCATATCTTTTTCCTGGAATCCTTCCCATAGAAATAAGTCAATTCAAGAGATCCCTTTGGATCAAATCAATAGTGGTTACCTGATTTAAAGGTAACGTCTTATCTCAAGTTCTTTTCTTTTTATTTTCCTTATCCAACCCCCAAAACTCTCTCTATTCCATTATTTTATAATAATAAAGTATCTTAAATATACTAGGATTTGGGTATGAGTATTATTCAAACTAACTATCCACTCACCTTGTAAAGACCCGAAAATTTCAAGGGAAATTTTTTTTCTAAAATTTCTATGGGATTTTACAAGAACGAAGTTTCTGAAGGCGCCTGATTCCGAGGCCTGGTGTGCCCGGAATCATTTTCCGAAGTTTGGCTCCGGTACGTTCAGTGAACGAATGAGCAGGTTTTTCTAACTTTTGAACTGGTGCTCGGAATCGAATTCCGAGGGCACCGATGGGATCACAGCGCCGATACTATCTTAGAAACGCCTCTTCCGGAGTTGTGTTTGCTCGGGCGTGGTTTTTAATTTTTGGGGGTTAAGTGAAAAAATAAAATAAAGTGGTGCGACAACTTTATTTTATTTCATTTAAAGCCGCTTAAAGCTGCTTAAGCTGAGTTGAAGAGGATAGGGTGGAACCCAAAATATCATACCCTCTTGGTAGGATATTTGTGAGGTGGGGCCCACACGAGCCCCACCGTTTCTTTTCTGCTAAGTAACGCATCCGTGAAAACTCCTATTAAATGAAAGTCAACTGACGCGTTTTCTAAATTCTTAATGCCCCTATTAATTGGGCGGTTAGTTCGTTGCAATTAATTCTATGAATTAATTGTTCATTACTTATCTTTTTTTTTTCAACTTCTTTAGTTGATAATAAAATAAGATGAGGACTTATTTTATTATCTGGTTGTTGTGATAAAGCATTGGAGAATCTCTAAAGATCTTCATCCTTTTTCATGAAGAACACGAAGACCGTGAAGAACGCTGGCCTCCGACGAAGGGCGACGAAGAACGCCAGACCCCCGGAGATCGACGCAACGTGACGCCGACGCTTCTTCCACGATGTTCCATCCCCGTGACAATCTTCGATCGGAATCTTGAGTTTGTCTACGCGACGCCGAGTACCGCGCGACAACGATGCCCTTCCTCGACGCGACGATCCTTTTCTTCCACGACGGTCAATTCCGCGACGAACTCGCGTCCGACGACGACGAAGGTAGGGTTTTTTTTGAAAATGATAATACCCATGTTTTTTTCATCCAAGGAAAGAATGCGGACCAACCAATTAACAAGTTTGTCTGCAGATTATTATTGTGGGTCGAGGTTTATGAATTGCTGGGAATTATGGCGTTGTTTCAAACCGCTAATGCGGTGGGTGCGGACCAACGAACAAGTCCGAACCCACCGCCCTTTTGTTCTTGGTGTGCAGAATGGAGGATGACGACAAAACAGGCCACAAATACGATTTGTTGATTCCACAATGAAGAATGGGACCCGGGATGAGCTAAGGCGTAGACAGAAATGAAATCGGACCACCATAGAAACTCCAGTGGCCCGCGGACTCCACCGGTAGCGCGTGTCGCTGGCGGCGCCCCAGCGCGCCGTCGGACGGAGCCGCCGCAGCTGAAGCCTCGGTGGCGGGGTGCAGTTCTGCATCCGCACGCAACGGAATGTAGGACACGGCCTTTCCGCAACCGTTGACGAAAGGCGGCGCCCCACGCGGGGCCGCAGAATCATCAAGGGGGGGGGGGGGGGGGAACCCCCTTGAACCCGCTCGGCCATCACGGCCGAGCCGCCAGGCATCCTGGCTGGGTCGCGCCCAGGCCGGGCCGGGCTGTGTCGCGCCGAAGCCGTGCCGGGCCGCGCCGGCAGGGTCGGACCCAGACCCGGTTCGGGCCGACCCAGGGGGGGTGGGGGGGGGGGGGGGGCGGGTCGGTCCGGGCCCAGACCCCCCGTTTCCGGACCTTTTCGGTCTTTTTCTCATAACATGAGCTACGTGCCTCCGAAATATGAACCGTCAACGGCGATGCGACCCTTGGATCGAGACGGTCATTTCGGTATACTACACCCAAGGTTTAGGAATACTTTGGGTTCAGCCGGGTTGGTTCATACATGAAACCAACCAGGCCCTCGGAGCGGAAACGCTCATATCTTGAGCTCCGGACGTCCGATTGACGTGACGTCGACTTTGGTGCTTTCCTCTAAGTGAGAAAGATCTTTTGTCTTACTACGATCGAGGTTTGGATTCCATCGGAGTACGGTCGGGATGGTTCGCTCACGAAACCAACCGGGCCCCTAGAACGAAAAAGACAATAACTCACAGACCGGGTGTCCGATTGACGCGTCGTCTATCTCGTTAAATTCCTCTAAGTGAGACGAAACTGTTGGCATACTTCTCCATAGTTTTAGATGCTGTTGGATAGTGTCCGGGTTGGATTGTACCCGAAATCCAGCCGGGACCCTGGAACGGAAAAGTTGATATCTTTCAGACTGGACATCCATTTGACGAACCGTCAGCGGCGTTAGTGATCAAGTTGAGAAACGGTCCCTTTGAGTTTACCCTATGAGAGTTTGGGTTACAGTTGAGATACGGCCGGGTTGGTTCGCTCACGAAACCAACCGGGCCCCTGGGACTAAAAGGCTAGTAACTCACAGACCGGGCGTCCGATTGACGCGCCGTCTATTGCATTGAGACCCCTGTGACGAGGCGGTCCATTGAGATACATCTTCGTGGAACTCTGTGATAATTGTAGTATCGACCAGCAGCTCTTGGAGCAGACCCTCCCAGAGATGAGCGTACGGAGTACGGAGATCGTGTAACCGGATGAGACCTGACGACTGCTTGACCGATCGACTCGGTGAGTTTCGGATAGCCCAGTGGGGAGCGCTTAGTTGTAGCGGTAGACCCACGGAGGAGGAGCGCCTGGTAGTAGCGGCAGACCCACGGTACTCAACAGAAGGAGTACCTCTGGAGGCTATGAGCGGGAGCGCTTGGTTGTAGTGGCAGACCAATGGCGGAGGAGCGCTTGGTTGTAGCGGCAGACCCGCAGTTGTCAATAGAAGGCGTAACTCTTGAGGCTATGAGGGGGGGCGCTTGGTTGTAGCGGTAGACCCTTGGTGGGAAGCGCTTTGTTGTAGCAGCAGTCCAATAGTACTCGACAGGAGGAGTACCTCAGCAGTCTTAGGTTAGTGAGCAGTACCTCGGAGTCGTGACGGGACCACTGTACACTCCAGAGACGGGGCTCTTCAGCTGTTACGGTTTCGATAATGAAAATCCTGGTTTGAGATGAGTCTATGACCTTTGTGTTTACCTCTTTATTGAGATGGGTCACTTGATAACTTAGGTATATGTATGGGCATATACCTGGGTGGTGGTTATCCGTTGATTTCATGATCTTGGTGTTTTCCTCATGATTGAGATGGGTTATTTGATAACTTAGGTATATGTATGGGAATATACATAAGTAGAGGTTATCTGTTGAGATCTTCTTTGTGGTTATCCATGTTGGATTTAGTGAGAACATGAGGGTCTCGGGGTCCTTACTGAGTATCGTTATACTCACCCCTGCACGAGCTATGTCCGCACCTCGTTGTGTTGGTTGCAGACGATAGACATTGCTGACGGAGGCCGAGTGTTCGAGGACTAGACGGTACCCAGATGTGGACTACACGACGAGTCAGCACCCAGAGGTGGACTACACGATGAGTCAGTATCTGGAGGTGGACTTCACGGCGAGACGACACACAGAGGAGGTTGACGGGCGAGAGCGTTGTGGAGGCTATCTGTACCTACCCTTCAGGTAGGATCCGTGGTGGATGATCCAGGAGCTGTGCCATCTGTACCTACCCTTCAGGTAGGATCCAAGGAGGATGACCCAAGAGCCGCTTCGATCCTTCCAGCTGTTGTCTTTTTCTGTTGTACTTTGTTCAGCTTTAGTTGTACTTTCTTTTGGGTTTGTATTCTGGCCCGTTTACCTTTCAGCACTTCGCTTTGTACTTAGTGTTTTACTTCCTCTTGTACTCTTTGGTGTTTTGTTTACTTTTATCAAGGCACTGCCTTCCCAGTTATCAAGTTTTATGCCTTTGGTGCTAGTCGCCAGCCCCTGGCCTATGGAAGGCGGGCTTGGGGTAGTCATAGCACGGGCCCGGAGGACGGGTCCTGACAAATTGGTATCAAAGGAGTCGGTTCTACCGCAAAACTTATAACTCTGATATTTTATTTCTGTGAAGAAATAGTGTTAAGGGTACCGAGTGTGTTTTTCAGTTTAGGGAGTCCAGTGTTGTTGCGGGCGGCCGACGTATCCATACACCGTGACCCTAACAACTGAATTCCGAATTTGTGCACGAAAACACTAATTGCATGTGTGTTTCCATAAGTTTTATTTAAATATCAGCTGAAACCAGGTCAGCTCACTAGGTATAATCATTTGACCATGTCAGGATGTTTCTTTCAGGATGCCTTCTCACGAACGACCAACTAGAGCCTAGAGGGATGTGCGTACTGACAGCCTGGCGAGCGACGAGGATTCGGTACAGGGCCCTCTTGCAGTTGAGGCACCAGTGGAGTAACCTGCGGTACTACCATACATTGGGCCACCGATGCCACCAGCCCCAGTAGTAGGCGATGCATGCCACTTGACCATACTGCACGAGTTCCAGCGCCAGAGGCCACCCGGGTTCCGGGGAGAGACGAACCCGCAAGCGGCTGAGGATTGGCTGGAGGCAGTGGTGAGAGTCTTCAGGCTAGTGGGGACGCCTGCAGACTTCATGGTGATCTTTTCTGCCAACCTTCTACAGGCAGTAGCAGGCAGGTGGTGGAGCAACTTGTTCTATTTTTACGACGGGATGACCTTCACATGGGAAGACTTTGAGACCATCTTTAGGGCGGAGTTTGTGCCAGTATCTCTACACCCCGAGCGTGTACAAGAGCTTATGCCTTTGTCGCAGGGTTTTCGATCAGTATCTGTGTCATCTGTGGGCTGTAGACAGGTGATGTAGAGGTCCAAGAAGACTAGATCCAGCCGTACGAGGAGTAGGAAGTGTTATGAATGCGGAAGGAAGGGTCACCTGGCAGGTGACTGTCTGACTCCTTGTACAGATGTTCCACAGGCTTTGGAGGAGCCACCGAGGGAGAAGCAGTGGCGGGTGCTTGAGCAACAGCCGAGCAGTGGACAAGGCAGTAGAGCTCCAGGAGCAGGTGGACAGTAGAGGAACTAGTGGATACGTCCCTTGTACATATAGTTCCATGTTGCTATTGTATTCGTGTCTTTGTACTATGAGCATCAATAATAAAAATACACTTATCTTTGTGATGTTTGCTTTCCTGTCCTTTTTGTTTGGTTGATACTGAGTGATCCTGGTTAGGACTGTTGACTTGACCCTCACTTTAGAGATTTCTACTGGAGGAGACCCCGTGACCTCGCACTGATGCTGACAGTGTGACTCGACCCTTGGAGGTGAGAGTGAAAGTTGGATCTCTTGGTAGTTACGTCGAGGCCTTACGACGTCATCCATGGCATGAATACATCATTCATGTCAGGATTGACTGTATTAGGCAATGGTCATGGTTCATCTAGAATATGAGACCGAGTTTCTTTTTTCGGCAAAGGAGAAATTTTAGCAGCTCTTTCAGACCATAGGCAAAGAAGGTGCAGATCATCCAGGAGCGGATGAAGACTGCACAATGCAGTAAGAAACAGGAAACTGGCACCAGTATTGGAGACTCAAGCATGCTAAATGTTTCCATAAGAGGAATATTAAAGGAGAGATGAGTCTGCGAAGCAGCAGACGTGGAGGTAGAGCTAGGAGAGCAGCACGAGGTGGTGTACATCTTAACATGCTACAAACACCCGCCTTAGTTATCCCCACCAGCCTCAGGGAGCTGGAGGGCAGAGGAAGAGTGCGGCTGCATACGGTCAAGGAGAGTGACCCGATGGCTCTAATAAAGATTCAAGGGACAGTCTGTGTCCACTACTAGCTGCTATAGTAACGGACAGTGATATGAATCATTCCTTGCTTTCACAAATCTAGTCATAGACCTAGAGTTTCCGGTAATCCGTGGAGTTGACCCTCACGTCTGGAGATACCTTTGGAGGAGACTCAATAATCAAACTTACACCGACGGTGTGGTCAGACCCTCGAGGAGAGTGTTTCGGTTGGAATCTCTTGGTGGCAGCGTCGAGGCCTTACGATGTTGGTTTGAGTATGGACTGGGTAATCACAGTTCATACACAAATTGACTATATTAGGCAAAAAGGTTGTCGTTTAACTACGACGTCAAAATGGGGTTTCCTTGGTCTGTGAAAAAGGAAACCCCAGGCAGCATAGGGTAACTCATGCACAGAAGGGTGCGACCGATCACTCTTGAGTCGGTCAACCTTACCCTCGTGGCAGCAGTCATTTTGAGTTTCAGTTCTAACAGGAATTGGAGGCCTCATGAGTTCGATAATGACGACCACTTCCTTATATGGGTCTCACCTCGACGAGGTTTACAGAGATGTGGCCACGACGGAAAGTTATCTCCGAGGTTCAGCGGACCTTCTTAGGTCCTCAGCTGGGTAGGAGGGGTGGTTTACCGCTTGACCCATCCACCTCAGTTGCACCAGGTGCACGACGACTTCCACGTATCTCAACTGAGGAGATACGTGCTCGAACCTTCGCATATCTTCGACCATGAAGAGTTGGACGACGGTGATGGAGTGTCTTCCATGGAGGTTCCAGTGGGGATCGAGGATCAATAGGAGCGGATACTATGAGGACGATTGATTCCTCTTTGTGTTGGTTTCAGACGACAGACAGTGCTGACGGAGGCCGAGTGTTCGAGGACTAGACGGTACCCGGAGGTGGACTACATGACGAGTCAGTACCCAGAGGTGGACTACACGACGAGTCAGTATCTGGAGGTGGAATTCACGGCGAGACGAAACTCGGAGGAGGTTGACGGGTGAGAGCATTGTGGAGGCTATCTGTACCTACCCTTCAGGTAGGATCCGTGGTGGATGATCCAGGAGCTGCGCCATCTGTACCTACCCTTCAGGTAGGATCCGAGGAGGACGACCCAGGAGCCGCTTCCGTCCTTCCAACTGTTGTCTTTTTCTGCTGTACTTTGTTCAGTTGTAGTTGTACTTTCTTTTGGGTTTGTATTCTGGCCCATTTACCTTTCATCACTTCTTTCTGTACTTAGTGTTTTACTTCCTCTTGTACTCTTTGGTGTTTTGTTTACTTTTATCAAGGCAATGCCTTCCCAGTTATCGAGTTTTACGCGTTTGGTGCTAGTTGCCAGCCCCTGGCCTATGGAAGGCGGTCTTGGGGTAGTCACGGCACGGGTCCGACTTTATTATGTAATGTTTCTAGCATGGTATTAATTGACATAAAAGTAATTATAAACTTGAAAAATATTTTGAAGAAAGTAGAAATTAACATTATTTTATAATTTTGAAGATTAAAGAATGAACTAGTCAAGTCGGACACGTGATAAGGGAATTTTTCTCAATATACTTTCATTGAGGAATACTTTGATTAAATTAAACATTCATTTATACAGTGTATAAACCCCATTGAATTTTTAATTTCATTCAATGGGAATATTTCTTCTATTCATTATTTTACATAACGACAAAAATAATGTTTCTTTTTAATATAAATGGTGATAACGACCTTTCCATCACCACGATCATTATTTTATATTTGGCTTCTTTGACAAGCCCTAATGTTTTTAAAAGGAAAATAAAAACCATGTACTATTTTTACGTATATTGGAATTGAAAATGGTCTTCAGAATGTATTGATTATGTAAATATATTTTAATGATATATTATTATTACAATGTGAAAATTTTATCTTTCCTTTATGTTTGTTTTATGTGTTATGAATATGTTGTGGTTCTTGGGTATTGTTTACGTATACAGGTGGTTCCATGATAAAACCTGGGTAGGTGAGCCTGTGATATCCCTCCAATGCATTGGGTAACATGATGGATGTAAACATTAATGATTCTCCTAAGATATGTAGGGAATATAATGTGATTGGTATTCTAAACCCAACACCCTTTGTAACTTTGAGAGATACAATGTAAGTATGCTATGGATTCCACAGTTACCATTATGATTTATAATTTTTATGTGTTATTAATAATTCTTATGATTTCATGGGGTGTGTTAAAGAGATTATTTTCTTATGTATTGATGGGCTACTGATTTCTTTCTTTATTTTATCACCCTTACGGTGTTTTTTATGATCATCCCATGTTTTTGAATTTTTTTTCATAGGGTATAAGGCAGGGTAAGAGAAAGGAATAATTCAAGAAGATTTATATCACGAAAAGAATTATTATTTTATTTTAAGTGTTTTTATTTTATTAAAAAAATGGATACAAATTAAAAGTTTCTACTTTGTAATATTTGAAATGTAATTTAATCGTTATGGAAAAATTATCTAAAACTCTAAACATGAAAATATCCTGAATTTTAATTATTAACTTAATTCAAGATTATGTATTGTTTAAGGCTTGGACCTTATATTTATAATCAAAGGTCAGTTTAGACAAGTTTAAGAGTTAGGATATTGTTAAATTAATATCCATAAACTTATTTATGGAAAAATTGAAACGATATAGAATTTATAGATTACCAGGTTGATTCTCATATGATATTTTTGTATTCATACTGGTTTTATATATAGGAAATATGGAATATATGATGGGATAACATCAGGGGGAAGGCAATCTTCTAAATCAGCAAACAAAGATGGTTAGAATCAGAACTGAAATATTTGATGCAGTTTTTGACATAATTGAATCATGTTATAAATTGTAGTGGTATCCATGAATGAGATCATCCATATCAACCATAGAGGAATATTTTATTAGTGGATCATTTCATGAGAAAACATCCCCCATTATTAAGAGGATCATCTAACCCTGTGCTAGCTGAAAGGTTGATTAAACCACTGGAGAAGATTTTTGATATCATGGGGTTTTCAGAACATCAAAAGGATAGTCTCACTATTTACCGTTTTGAAGGTGAAGCTGATCATTGGCGGTCGATGGTTAAAAATATCAGGGATTGTGAGGATATTGATGATCTTCCATGGGATGAATTAAAAGTCATGTTTCTTGAGAAATATTTTCCTAATGTGGTTCATCTTAGGATAGAAAACAAATTCCTGGATTTGAGGTTATAGGATGACTCAGTGGATTCTTTTGAAGAAAAATTCACTCAACTATCAAGGTATTCTCCCTATTTCATATGAGAATTTGATAGGAAAATCAATTTTTTTACTCAAAATTAAAGCCAAAGTATCAAATGGATTTAGCTTTTTATGAGTTTAAAAGTTATGAAAAACTTGTTCGATGTGCAGAGAAGGTGGAAATGAAGATTGTAGATGATCAATTTTTCTTTGAAAATCAATGGAATAAGAGGTCGAGGTGGAAGATGAAAGGGAAGAACTCATCAAAAAATTATGATGGTAAGAAAATTATGTTTATAGTTTGTGAAAGTTGTGGTAAAAAACACACTGGGGAATGTATTTTGAATTCTTGTAAGTGATACCAATGTGGTAAAATGTTACATAGGGCTCGTAATTTCAATGAAAAAAATTAGGGTAATAGTAAGACAAAATATTATTTATAGTCATTAATTTTTTTAAGTATAATGAAATGGTTCATTAAGAAAATGAGTTTCCAATGAATAACTCAACCGAGGGAAAATAGGTGGACTACAAGAAGAAAGCGGTGGTGAAATTTTTTACAACTACTTTAGTAGATGTTGGTCCATAAAAGGAATTAGTATCAGGTATACTCTTGGTTTATTCAAATTATGCCAATGTGTTTTTTGATTTAGGGTCTACACATTCTTTCATTTCTAATATGTTTTCTAGTAAATTGGGAATTCCATCTCAAGATATAAATCTTGAACTTATGGTAAAAACATCGAGATGAAATATTGAGATAAAAAGAAATTATAAGAACTTTCAAGTCCTTGTGTGCAGAAAGAATATACCTGCAAACCTTATTGTTTTTCCTCTAGTAGAAATTGATGTTATTTTGGGTATGGATTGGTTTTCCATTTATTATGCCAAGAATGACTATATTACTAAAGAGGTTTCTTTTTAGAATGAATTTCAGTTTGTGTACAAACATGAACCCTTACTTTTGATAACATATTAGGAAGCTAAGAAACTTATAAAAGGTAAAAATGATTATTACCATGCACATATTGATGAAAACAAATTAACTATTCAGATTAATGATGTGACAGTGGTAAATGAGTATCTTAATGTTTTATTATGACGTGTTTCCTGGTATAATACTTGATCCAAAAGTTGAATTTACTATTGACTTAGTTCCTGATGCTAATACAATTTCAAAACCCCCTTATCAAATGTCACAAATTTAACTTTTAGAGTTAAAGAAAGAAATTCAGGATTTTCTGGATAAAGGATTCATTCAACTTAGAAAATTACCATGGTGTTCTCCAGTATTGTTTGTTAAAAATAAATTTGGTTCAATGATATTTTTATTGATTGTAGATCCTTGAATAACATCACTATAAAGAAGAAGTATCCTTTGCTTCATATTGATGATTTGTTTGATTATCTTCAGGTAGATCAGTATTTTTCGAAAATAAACATGAGGTCGGGGTACCATCAGTTGAAATTAAAGGAATAATAAATTTTTAAGACCATGTTTAATACTAGATATGGCCATTATGAATTTGTATTAATGAGTTTTGGGTTAACCAATACACCTACTGAAGTCATGGGCCTTATGAATAGAATTTTCCATGAGTTCTTGGATAAGTTTGTGGTTGTGTTTATAGATGATATTATTGTTTATTATCAAAGTAAATATGAGCATGAATTTCATTTAAGGGTTGTCTTGTAAAACATAAAAGAAAAGAAACACTATGGGAAATTAAAAAAATGCGAGTTTTGGTTACAAAAAAATTCATTCCTTGGTCACATTGTTACAAAAAATGGCATAACTGTTGATCCTGCTAAAACAATAGTTGTTAAAGAATGGCCAAGACCCACAAATAAAACTAAGATCCATAGTTTTCTTGGTTTAGCTGGTTATTACCGGAGGTTTGTTGAAAACGTTTCATTGTTATCAAGCCCACTGATTAAGTTAACTCGAAAATGTGTTATGTTCTTCTAGACGAAAGAATTTAATGATTGTTTTCAAGAATTGAAAAGATGATTGGTGAATTATCCAGTTTTAGAACTGTCTTCCAGAAATGGTGAGTTTGTTATATATAGTGATGCTTTGTTGAAAGGACTTGGTTGTGTCCTAATTCAGAATGATCAGGTAATTTATTGTGCTTTACTTCAGTTAGAACCTCATGAGTTAAATTACCCTGCACATGATTTGTAATTAGATGTTGTTGTTTTTTCTATAAAAAATTCGAGGCATCATTTTAATGGATTAATGTTTGAAATATATACTGATCACCAAAGTTTGAAGTATATATTCACTCAGAAAGAATTAAACATGAGATTGAGGAGATGTATAGGATTAATAAATGATTATTATTGCATGATTCATTACGATCCAGGAAATAAAAATAAAGTTTCTGATGCTTTGAGTTGAAAGAGTAATGCTACATTAACTATGTTACATTTAGAACAATATCCTTTGATTAATGATTTGATGAACATTGGCGTATAAGTTGTTGGTGCAGAAAATTCCTATGTTTTGTTTAATGTGTTAGTGAAATCATCCCTAGAATAAAGAATAAATAAAGAATAGAAATAAGATAGTGAGTTTCATAAAAAGGTATAGTTGGTTTAGAAGGGTAAGTTTCCTAAATTTAACATTTATAAGGATTTTTTTTGAGGTTTAGGATCATATTATGTGTTCCTTTTGATTCAAAATTAAAGAAATATTTGTTATGTGAAGCTCATAATTATATTTTTTTAGTTCATCCTGGTAGTACTAAGATGTACAATAATACTTGGGAATATTACTGGTGGGGTGGAATGAAAAGAGATAGTGATGACATTACTATGACGTGTTTGACTTGTCAACAGGTTAAAGCAGAGCGGTAGTTACCAAAAGGTATTTTTTATCCTTTACCAGTTCCAGAGTGGAAATGAGAAAATATATCCATGGACTTCATTTTTGTATTACCAAATACATCTCGAGGTAATAATTTAATCTGGGTTATTTTTGATCAATTGACTAAATCTACTCATTTTCATCCTATTCAAGATAATATATTTCTGGATCAACTTTATCGGTTGTATTCTAAAGTGATAGTTAGGTTACATGGATTTCCCCTCTCTATTGTATTTATTCATGATTCTAGGTTCACTTATAAATTTTTGAAATGCCTTTAGAAGTAATTAGGTACTGAATTAAATTTTAGTACATCTTCTCATTCACAATCAGATGGGTAGTCAGAACAAAAAATTCAGACATTGGAATATTTTCTATGAGCTTGGTCAATGGATTACTAGGGATTTAGGGACCAACATGTTTCTTTGGTTGAATTTTCTTATAATAATATTTTTCATTCTAGTATATAGATGGATCCTTTCGAGACATGAAATGGAAATTGGTGTCAAACTCTAACTTTTTTGGATGAAGTAGGTGAAAGGAAATTGATGGGACCAGAATTTGTAGAAGAGATGGCAGAAACAGTTCAGTTAATTCAGAAGCAAGTGAGAACAACACAGAGTAGGAAGAAACGTTTTGTGGATAACTGAAGGAAGGATCTTCCTTTTGAGGTAGGTGATCATGTATTTCTAAAATCTTCTCCATGGAAAAGTGTGATGCAGTTTTGTTTGAAGAGAAAACTGAGTCTGAAGTTCATTGGACCCTATGAAATTTTGGAGAAAGATGAATCAGTTGCATACAGAGTGGATTTAACTCCGATTTAATCCCAAGTACACAATTTTTTTCATATTTCAATGTTCAGAAATTATATTCTAAATAAATCCCATGTTTTGAGTCTAGTGGTAGTTCAGTTGGAATAGAGTCTCTTATGAGGAACAACCAGTCCAGATTTTTGACCAAAGAGAGAAAGTGTTGCGGAATAAGGTATTTAATTAGGTAAAAGATTTTTGAAAAAACCATATGGTTGAAGAGGGAAATGTGGTAATCTGAGAATGGCACAAGGGATAAATAACCCCACTTATTTGATAAGTGAATAAAAATTGTTAGTATGCAATCTCCAAAAGGTGGGAAGGATGTAACATCCCAGATAAATAAAGAATATGAAATTTTCACATTTATTAATATTTTTGAATTAAATATTAATTTTACTTTAATGAGGGTGTTATGTTAAATGGAATACCTGAAACGTAAAAATGGGTTTCTCCAAAAATCGCATGTTGCAAATAAGGCTGAGTCATACTAAAAAATAATAATATAATATTATATTAAATGACAGTTAACACCTAGTCATTATATTTCCTAGAAATAATAGAGCTGACTACAATATGATTATAAATTTTTGTTAAATTTTTATAAATTTATCAAGTAAAATTTTGAGGATTAAAATGTGAATGAATCCAATTTTAAGAATAAACACTCTAATATTCACTAAAAGGTCAATTTACTGCCTTTTAATGGAAAACCGTTTTTAATTCTAGTTTTCATCAATTTTATATATTCTATTTGAAAAAATAAAACACTTATTTAGAATTGGGTCATAAAAATTTACTCTGGATAAAATTTTTGCATTTTTCTGATAAAGTTTGTTTTTTAAATGAATAGTGAAAATACTGCATTTTAATTCAAAAAATTCTTTAAATATAATTTATTTATTTGGTTACATTAACCTTTTAATTGGTTTTAAAATTGAATTGGATTATATTTTTACCATTTAATCCAATTATAGTCATTGTAAATAATTTCACTTTGAAGTCATACATAAACAAGTGTTAATCTTTTGATAATGATTATTTTTTAAAAACACGCTTTTTTGGTTTTGGCAATGAGAATTAATTTTAAATTAATTTATGAAAGATTAATGTTTTTAATTTAGATAAATGGTTTCTATATTTGGAATCAGGAGTTCATCATTTTTTATATAGGCAACTTTTATTTTTAGACATTATAAATAGTAACTTCAGTAAATATTTTATTTACCATGGTTAATGGGTAAATCTAGTAAATAAGGGTAAAAAATAGTATTATAATAATATTAAATTACCCTAAAATATGCCTTAATCCTATTATATTATACATGTCTGACCATGGGAATCTTTGGGTCGATTTTGGGACCCCATGGAGCCACGTGTAAGTGAAAATGACATTTTATAATAATTAATTTAAAGATAAGGAAAATATAACCTAAACTTATATATTTTACTAAAAAATATTTATATGGGGTTATATAATTGAACTCTTTGACTATAAATATTCATTGGAAAGATAAATAAATTTTCTCCATTATGGTATTTTAATAATTATTTTTATACATTAAATAAATAAATTTAATTATGACACAATTGTGATGTAGTAATTGCTTCATTAATAAACAATTCAAATAAATGATATTATTAATATTAAAATAAATTTATTTTGATACATTTTATTTCATAAATGAATTTTAGGGATAATAATGACTTGTTATATTTTAATTAATTAAGTTTTCTTTCAAATAATTACGTTTTTAAATATTTTTTAAAAGTAAGGATATGAATAGTTTATACATTAACATAAATCAGTTTTTACAAATATAAAATTTTTATTAAATGATAAAATAATCCTAAAAATATTATATTCATCCAAATGACATATATGATGTTAAAATGTTCATTAATGATCCATTTTGGTCTCTTGGAATTTTATAGTAAATATATTAACCATACAGTATGAATATATAAGTGGATGTGGTAAAAGTTAAATAAATTAACAAAGGGTTAAATAAAAAAGATAAG
>CAUJRU010001091.1:0-64371 GCA_963277665.1 Viscum album | reverse complement strand
TATAAATCACATCTCTTGATGGGATTCAAGTATCCATGGAATTTTGGGATTTATCTGGGTCCTTTGGTTCTCTTGGTTTGATGAAGAATAGGGGAAATGAAAATAGAGTTTGGATAATAATATCAGTGAGCTCACATGGTATGTAAATACATGTATGACTAGGGATGTTTCCCTTTAAATTTATCTATGATGAAGAAGTTATTGGAATATTACTTCCAACTATATGTCCAAATCACCCATCGACACTAGTTTTCTCTCAAAGTTTCATGTGTCTCTTTATATAGGAATCATGGAAATAGGGATTTAAAGTAAATATTGAATCGATTTGAAGGAGTATAAATTTTTGTGAAATGATTTTCTTGTAAATTGTGAATGGTTTTATTTTTGAAATTATAGAATTGAAATTTTATCATTATTTTTAAAGGGTAAATTTTGTGTATACATATCTTTAGAAATTATGAACTATGTTAAAGGTGGTTTTTAAAATGTATTTCAAGCAAAATATTCTAAACCAAGAAAAGTTTTTGGAATTGAATTACGTGTTCTTGATTTTATGTGTGGGGATGAATATGGATTTTTTTGGTATCATCTAATCATTTGAAAGGTTTTATGACATTTTGGAACATGTTTATTGAAATGAGAAGAGTTGAGTTCTTATTTAAATGGAAATTTGTGAAATAGTCTTTTTCATTAAAATTTAATTGTTTTCAAATGGGTTTAAATGTTTTGAAACGGTTTGTAAAGGAATCAAATTGTATTTTTATTGAATTTTGGTTTCTTTTTTAAATTGGTTTGTGAGATGAAAATGGGGTGTTTTGATTTTAATATTTGCAGATTTGAGATAGGGAATGTGTGGTTAAAATATTTTGATTTTGAAAATAGAAAATATTTGGTTTTGGTCACTAATGTTCTCAATGGTTGACCACATGCATGGGTTTATATGGGAATATTTGTTGATATGAGATAGGTTCCAAGTGTGTCATGTAAAATATCATGTGTGAGTCTCATGAAATACCATCGGTAAATCTGCAACCCACTAACACTATTTTTTTAATGAATGCTTTTGAAGGAAAGTGGTTTGTTTTGATAATATGTGCTTGGGAGGTGTCACATATGTTTTTTCATGATTTTTATTGTGGGATGTTTCGATTTCATGAACCCCTCTTGTTTGAAATATGTTTTGCGTAGTTGTTTCATTGATAAGTTGGAATGAATTGTGGTCAGTGGTCTATTTTTAGAAAACGTTTGGGAGGCCAATGTGGTCGCTACCCTCATGTGTTCTGTTCAGGTTTGTGGTATGTTGTGACCAAATGACCATATTGGTTTGGTCCTTGGGTTTTCATGTTGGCTAGGGTATGCCCCCATAGATAGTAAATGAATTATTCATGTTTGTCCCATGGTGATTCACTGTTGAATGATCCTCTAGTGGATCAACAAAAGAAATTCTGTATTGAGATTTATAGATTGAGTTTAACTCTCTTCCTTTTGAGTTATGTGGTCTCCCTTGTAGAGGTAGAGTGGTTATGGGAGGTCGAAATAGACCTCAGTTTCTAATGTATCTTGAGTCATCAATGGTGATTGATGTTTTGGGTTGTTAGTATAGAAGGATGTCTTAATGGGCCTCTGGGTCTTTCATCAATCTCATCGATGCAAGAGTTCATGTTGATCCACCGGTGTGGAATATCCGGCCAATAGTGGCTATAATTGAGATTTTATAGAATCGTGTGTTTTTTGGGACTCGACATAAGGTCACCCTCCTAGTGTTTATTTTTATTAGCAGTAATGGTCATGTTTGGTGACACCTTGCGATTTCGTGTGTTTTTTTCTATAAGGGTTAAGGTTGTGCAATATTATTAGAGTCTCTATTTTTTGGGATGCATGTATTCCATTAACAAATTATGAAATCCTTTGTTATAAAATAATTTGTTTATATGTTTCCTATTAGTATTTTATTAACACCCGAATAAACTTGGGGTGACGTGTGTGTATGCTCTAAACCCTTATGGTGGTAAAAATATTTGTTAGGGTAAAGTGGGTTTAATGTGTGTCAAGTATCATTTATACCATCTAAGATTACATTGTAGTTGATTGAGGAAATGGTAGGAGTTCTAGTAAGGGGTTTCCAAAGCCTAACTGGGAGGATGAAGACGCTTCAGTAATTTGAGCTCCAGCCATAGGTCTCAGAGAGAAGTTGGCTTGTTGCTATGGGAAACCTAGGAGTCGTTCAAACCTTTTGTCTATGTATTATCCTCAGTATGAAAGATGGGAATTGTTTAAAAATGTGGTTTCATAGTCATGTTCATGTTGTTCCCATTTGGTGGTTGAGATATTAAGACAATATTTCATTGTTTTAGCATGAGTTTGTACTTTACCCCTTTGATTTCCATCGTGTTTTTGGAGAAAAGATTAAAATTTTGGCTAGGCGGATTGATGATCATGGTTTGTGTATGGTTAGTAGTAATAGTGTGATAAAATACATTAACCACCGCACGACTATACAACTCAGCCCATGTGACCATTCGAAGTGTCTCTTTTTGACAGAATGCTCTATATAGTTAGTGCACAGTTTCCCAAATTGGGTGGACTAACTATGTGTTTGTGCCCACTCTTTAGATTCTGGGGGACGTTTCTTATTGTTCCATGATGGTCAATTAAGATGGTTGGTTATTATGGTCGAGAGACCCATCAGGGGTCTCCCGTAAGTTCTCTTAGGAAAAGTCTAATGTTATTCTACCCCATGTACTGGGGAGTCTGTTCGGGTCTCCCCCTATTAGTGTCTTGATTCTGTCTCTAGAAAATGAAGAGTGTTATTATAGTGGGGAGACCGATCATGTGTATCACATAATTTCTATTCATAAAAGTCTAATGTTAGATTATCCATTATGCTAGGGAGACTGTTAGGGTCTCCCACCTTTTTGTGTCGTGGTTCTGTCTGAGATGTTAAGTTGTCCCTTGTGGTAGGAAGTCTGTTGGGTCACCCCTTATTAGTGACTCAGTTTACTCCTCGTATTTATTTTGGTATGAGGTAGTCTCATTCAATTCCATCTAGAAACAAATTACTTAGTTGGTTAATTGTGGTATTGGAGCACGCATAGTGGTTCTGTTTATGTATCGTTGTGGTAGAATTATTTGGGTTTTTTATTCATTTTAAGTGGATTGATTGGGAATCACTTGGTATTGTTTGAGGTGTTTGTTTTGGGACTTAGTTTAAGTATTTTGATCATTTTTGGTAAGTGGGTCATGTTTTGGTTGGTGAGAGTATTCTCTTTCATTATTTGATCAACTGGAGGTTTTTGTACTTTTCGAGGAGGGTGAAAACGTTGCAAGGGAGTCCATATTTTTCTATTGTTTGGGATTTTATTACATCTAGTGTTACTGTGGCTTTTCGAGGGCGGAAAGCTTTACGGTGGGAAGAATTGACACTCTTAGATCATCAATTCCCATCCATTGTTTCAAACCCACTTTTGGTTCTTTGTTTTCTCTTGGTCTCCTAGTGTTCCAAGACTATATTTTGGTGTCTCATGTGTTCTCGATCTATGATCTTTGTCTTGTGGTGTTGGATGGTAATTTTACTGTTCTTTTTATAAAGGGATGGTGTGAGGTTGTGTAGATTTGGAGTTGGTTTTGTTACACTCCTAATGGCACCCATTTTGGGGCACGTTTTTGGGGTGGTTTATACCCTTGGGTAGGATGAGTCTTGGGGTGGAAATGGGTTTTTATTTTGAGTATTATTTCCCACTATACATGGCTATCATTCCCCATAGTTTTTCACTTTGGAGCCCCTTGTAATTGAAAGTAAATAAATATTTTTTGACTAGATATAAGGGGAATCACTGTTTCGGTGTACAATTTTCTAAATCGTGTGAGAAAACCATGCATCCTTCCAAACTCCCCAATCCTCCCTTGGATATCATTTTTTATTATATTTTGATGGGAAAACGTCATGATATCTTCCTAAATGTGCCTATATCATTTGTACCTCTCTATTATTTAGGTTTTTTTTCACTTTCGTTTGAAATTCCACTTTTCCACCAACTAGGTCATCAAACCTATGATTTTTCATTGATGTTCTTGGTCAAATCATGGGGTTTTAGGTTTATTTTCATACCCTTGTGGTGCGGTGGTGGTTCGGTTGGATTTTTACACAACGATTAAAGGGTTTTAATTATTTTGGTAGGTGATTCCATGGGTAATAAATTCTAGATGAGTTAGAATTTCTTAATTTATATTTTGGCACATTTAGTATTTGTTTTCCAGGAGGAAAAATCTGGTTTTGCTGATGTTTGTTACGAAAATGATTTTTAGGTACCAATTTTGGGATATATTGGGTGTTTCAAATATCTATTTCATGTCATGCCAATGGGGTTAGTGTTATAGATAATGTTATGGATTAAAAACAATATTTCTGAAAAATTCTATTTTGGTGAATATGGGTATGCACATGGTGTTAAATGTTGTTTTTTAAAGGTATTTTGAGTGTAAAGCCTGGTTAAATATTTTTAAGTTGATTTAATGATATTCTAATGGTTTTATTGACTGGTGTAAGTGGTGCAAATCAAGCGGAAAATGTGGTTGTTTTATAAATCATGTAATGGGTTTATAGAAATAATTTGGGTGCTGCAAATTTTTTTTTGATGAATATTGGTATGGAATTGGTGTACAAAGTTGTTGTTTTAGGTATTTTGTGTGAAAGAAATTTTTAAATTTCTGAAGTTGTTTTGTTTATTTTTAAAAGGTTTTATTATGTTATTTAAGTGGTGTGAAGCATGATAACTACTGTATTGAATTTATTATGAAAACAACGAATCTTTTTATGTGATAATGGATTTTGGCATCATGATATATTGGATTAAGCACAATTGGGGAAGCCCAGGTACCCAGGATGGCAGATGAGTACAAGTAAGACTAGTGAACTGGATGTGTTTTGTCCCTGTTTAACAAAGAATTTTGGATAAAAACAACTATAAAAATATATATGGATGATGTTTGGGTACCACTATGTTATGGGTTTGTTTTTTACTATTGTATCATGCATGAGAATAGATTTTTCTATGGTTAGTTTACCCTTAGGTACAAGGTACAAGGGGCATTAGACTACCTAGTCCCTGGGTGTGTTCCCAATTTTTTGTGATCATTGAAACTTGTGTATTTATATTTGGAATATGGATGTTTTTTATGGGAAATATTGTAGCTTTATTTTTTATTGGTATGTTCTCTTTCATGTTAAATTCACTATGAAACTGTTTACTTTCAAAAGTTTCATTCTTTAGTAATTATTTCCACTACATCTTGGTTTTCTAAAATGGCATGATTTTTTTCGTGTATTTCTTAACCTATATAATCTATTAGTGGTATCCTATTGGTATTAGTCTCATAGCCTAATTACACAACTTGGGTGTAAGTATACATGGTCTTGTTCAATATAGTTGATGGAGAGGGTTTGGGTGATGGCGGTTCAGGTGTTAGTTCCCATCCTTGGTGTAGAGTTGTGGAGAAGGCTTATGGGGGATGATCCATTGTCATGTGAAGTCCATGGGACTATTTTTCTGATGTTTCTTGGTGTCATTGGACGACTTTTATTGTTTCATAACTTATGTATTTAGTTCCTGATTTTTTATAAACATTGTTTTGTATGGTTTTTTCAGATTCAATTTATAAAATGTTTTGGATGTTTTATGTATCCATATTCGGGTAAATCATTCCAAAAATAAATAAATGATACCTAGGAACTTCTTCCAGCTCGTGGGGATAAGTAATTCCCTTTTTGCCTTATCAGGGGATAGGTTTGGTGCTAGTTTTAGTGGGGACCAGATTCAATTCATGACATCATCAATAATGCATGCCACAATATCAGTGGATAGTGGGAATTTTATGGTTACAAACATGGATTTTGGCCAATGTACTTCATCCAATCACCTTAAGTACATTTGTTTCACCTGATGGGGAAGAAATTCATAGATTATCCTTATTCAGAATCGAAAATTCTCTATGGGATTGGCCTAAGAAATTATGATACTATTTTATAACGCCAATCAAATATTGTGCCTTTAGTTTGGATCTTAAAGATTCAAAACTCCTTTAGAGAATATATCACTCATGTGATCGACTTATTTTATGAAGAAAAATTCTATTATGGTTCAATATTAAACTTCATGCTAACAAACATTGAATATATTTTTGTCTTGAATCTGATTAGTACACTCATAAGTACTGATCGATAATGCATAAATCTATTACGAATCATTATTTCAGAAGGTTTCACAACTATGACCTTATTTTTTAGTATTTTAGGATATTTTAGCTATAAATTTATATTATTTTAGTTTATTTTTTTTGATAAGACCATCTTTTTTTGGAAGAGAATGATGTGTATTCTTGAAGAGTGCATGAACCCTACATCCATGATCAGATTTTGAAGGAGTATTCATGAAGTATTTCGGTAACCTTCATTCGTAATTGGTATTCAGAAGAATTAAAGTTCATGAAGGGTCCTGACACTGTGAATTCTTGTATGAAAGTGATGGATGAATTTCCATGATGGATTATAATATCAGACATCCTTGATGAGATCTATTTTGATATATGGTGGCCCAATTTTAGGGATTCTAAATCCACACAGATAGATGGAATATGGGTTATGTAAACCAGATGTCTATGATTTGAACTAGTGAATACGGACTGGGGTTGACACATCAAGGATGATTGTAAAACACTCTATGGTATTGGGTTCCACTATGACATTGTTGGGGCTCACAAGGATTGAAGTTCTTTTCCTACATGTTGGAGGTACCTCAATTAGACGGGTCAAGAGACCTTAGGCCTATGCCTATAGGGATTACAATCATGGTTGGGAAAATGGGATCTCCACTATTTTCCAAGGACCATTAATTATTTTTGATGATTTAATCATCAGTAGGGTCGATCCCTATACTATTTGGTTTCATCTCACACGGTGTGTTTCATCAAAGGGTTCAGGAATAGAATATTGCATTCCTTTTTGAGCATGGGTACAATACACAGTGGAAAAATGAAGATGATTTTGAATCCTATTGAATTGTGAGGTTATGGGGATTATAAATAATGGCCTAGAAATATACTATTTAGTTGAAAATGTCGGTTTATGGTCACATACAAACCATTATTAATAAGGGAAGTTAGTATTGAACATATCTAGGAAAATAGATCATGGGTTTAAGTGGGGACATGACATTATGGCCAAAAAAATCATATAGGCACATGATATTTGGAATTGTGTCATTATCCTAAAAATCCTAAACAAGTGATTTAAAATCAGCTTGTCAATGTTACAAATATACTATATGTGACAACTAAGAGAAATGAATCATGTCTGTGTGGTTCCTAGTGAGCTGCATCTACTCGTTGTATTTTTTAGTGTCAACTAAATCATATAATATATGAAGGAGGTTTATGGAAATCATAATATTCATGAAAGATTTGATCACCATAAAATTAGTGTCACTACATAATGATCATGTTATCGTGACGATGGTATGTGATAAATCATCACTGTAAATTTTCTCTACTATGGGTGGTCTAATATTCATGGATTAATGTTTACTAAGGCTAGAAGATATACCCCACGATCATTATTCCATTTTTTTTATGCTCTAAATTTTTTGTAAACACTAATGTTGAAGATAATAGTGAGAAGAGGCTTGAATTTTTATCAAACCTTGATTCGATGTTTTTTATCCGAAAAATTTTAATATCTCTTCACTATAATTTTAAGGTCTTGTGAATTAAATTATCAATGTAAAGGGTTTAATAATGTATTACATTGAACAAATTGCATCTGGTTTAATATAATTATGAACATGGACTTGTTATTAGATTAGTGTTACACTATAGCCTAATTAGGATTACATTAGTCATAAGTACCTCAAAAACATCACAAATAAAGGATGAGAATGTATTAAATCATGGCTCAATGATAAAAAATCAGGAGTATTTGTATGGGAAAATCACATCGATGGTGATCATGAATCACTCTACAGTTACATGCTTCATTGTGATGATTTCAGGTCACACAATGATTAGAAACACTTTTTACATGTAAATTCACATGTGTATGATGTTTTGGATCATATATACACGAACCAAGGGTAGAAATGAAAATTCAATCAAATTGTCCCATGAAACAAGGTGTCCTTTCCCAAGGGCCATAAATGTTCCCACGATTTAAAGACACTTAAGAAATGAAGTGTTGATTATGAATTGAGGTTATTAGAAATATGATAGAAGAACTAGAACATTGGTTTATTAGGGTGAGTCTATTGTCATCCATTGATATGGCGTGATGATGGGTGATGGTTTATATAGTTTATTAGCATTCAATGGTGATGTATAGACTGATGTGAGATAGAGAAAGATATATTAAAGGATAATTTTTATTGGTCATGGTAATTTAGATGTAGGAATCATATTATTTACATAAATATTCTTATTTATAGGTAGAAATGTATCGGAGCCCTTCCTATGAATAATTATCTCATGTATAATCAAGATGTATGTAGATCTAACTTGTACGTAGTTGGAGTGTGTTTGTATGGCTTGGACCTATTTAAACATAGGTATTTTTTATTTTTAGTGCTGGACTACCCAAGGTTTCCCAGTTCCTATTTTAATGGTAGTAATTATTCTATAATGATTTCCTTTAAGGGGATCCCTATACTTAGATCTAACTCATACATAGTCGAGAGGGGAATTCTATCTTATTCTGTTAGTGAGTCCTGAAATCAAGTTAATCTAAGGTGTTATCTACATAGATCATTATTATATGTAAGTATAGGTAATTTCATTATTTTATTCAAGTATATAGGTGAAAATTTTATCCATAACACATATTCTTGGATAGGATGTCCCTCTTTAAGAAATTGTAATTCTTTCCTGATTGGCCATACATTGGAAAGTTTAATATCATGTAACTAGGATGTTTTCATATAGTTAACATCACATTACTAGGAAATATCAGCATGATGAGTATGAAACAGATGTAAATTGATTCATCACTGAATATTAATACTCAAAATAGAAGGTTACAATAATTTGATGTCATAATAATGATTTATGATGAACATATTTGTAATATCGAGAGTATCTAAATCTTCTTGAATATTTTGGTTATGCGAAGTGTAAATCATAACCTAATATTATATTAGTTAACTGGAGGTGGAAACTAGTGGTTCTAAGTCAACCATTAAAAATGGAAGAATCCCATATTCTGAACAGTCCAGATAATAACTATTGGGTTTAAGGGGGGCACACTTCTAGGACCAAAACACCCAATAAGTGCATAATCATAGTCATTTTAATTATTAAAGATCGAATCCTAGTGGTTTCCCTTTATGTTTGCTAGTCCATGTTATAAATCTTCTATAAGGGAGAGACATTATCAAGGGAACCCAAGGTCCATGGGGTCCCAATATAAAGATATCAACTTGAAGAATTTGTCGGTATCAGCATAGATACTAAAGATATGACATCAGTTCATAGTGAATGTAAGATTCAAGAAGGGCATGAGCACCCTCAAGGATATTTCATCAATAATTGAAAATTATTTTGAGGTAAAATTATAAAACATATGGTTCTTGAGTAAAAAACATTATAGGGGATGAAATTTTAAATGTGAGGACTTCTTGTTGTACAACTCAACATCTTGTGAATAGGATGTTGTTGTGCAGTTTAACTTCATGTGTGAAAGATGTTGTTCCATGTCTTTTTTTCAAAACCCCATGATTGTGTTTTATAGAGAGAAAATCTAGGTTATAGAAGTTCAAATGACTAATGATCTTCATGAGAGACAAGATACAATGGTACATTCTATTGGGAAATTTGAGAAAACATGATAAGGAATATATGGGGGTCTCACATTTTGGTATGAGTGGTGAACCCCACAAAAACATGGCTCTCATTGGGGGACATGGTTTTTTTATTATAATTCATATATGGTCCATAAATAGAGGATATATGAGTCACTATGTATCCCATGGTATGGGAATCAATCCATATGTATTTTTTATTTTAGAGAACCCCTTACACTAGTCTGACTCATATGAAATAGAAGGGAAAATTTTATACATTGTTTCATGGATGGAGCCATGATTCAAGGATTATGTGACACTACATATACTTCTTTAATAATAATCAATCCACATGTATATTTGATATAAATTTCATGTAGTTCAGAGTCTTTCTTCCAAGAATATAATATGAAGACATAAACCATTAAGTCATTTTTGGCCCCTCTTGGACATGGGGAAAATGGTTGATAAAAATCTAGGGTACAAATATTGAAAGGGGGTGTCCATATTTATTTTTAATGATTAGTGAATATAGGTATTCATTGGGGATATATACCCTAAAAAAGTGTATAATAATGAAATTTCATTATCTTTATTTGAAAATGAGTATGATGCATAAATGTGTAATAATGAGAGTAGCTAAATCCACTTCAATAGTTGGGTTATGGAATGTTTAAATCATAACCTAAGAATATCTGAGTTAATTGTAGGAGGAAATATGTGGGGATAGGTAAAACATTGATAATAGAGGAATCCCATATTCTATAAATTTTGGATAATAACTCATGGGTTTGAGGGGGTCTCTATTTTGGTACAAAACTCCCACTAAGTGAACTCTCTTTTGAATTTGAATTATTCACCATCGAATACAAGTGGTTTACCTTTATATTAAATAATAACTATTATAATTTTTCTATAGGGGATACTAGGAGGAATGGAGGTTATGGTCCATGGGATTCTAATAGAAGAATATCATATTGATGAACTGGTTTGTATGAACTCATATAATCAAGATATGAAGTCGTTTCATAGAGAACATATGATTCTAAAAGGGGTTGATATCCTTAATTTCTATTCCAATGTGTTTTGAGAATGTTTTCTAGGTGAATGGATAAAGAGTTCAATTCATGAATACAGAATCATCAAAGGGGTTGATCTATTCAATGTGAATACCTCTAGTTAGGCATTTTAACATCATGCGACTGAGATGTTGTCATAAAGATAAATGTAATGTGAATATGATGTGGTTCCATATCTTACACAAGTCTATATTATACCATATATGAAAACATTACAGGTTCCCTATGCTCACATAATCTATGCTTTTCATGACAAACAATGAAACTTATGAAGTCATTTAAGCCATTATAGAGTGCATGATAGAGAATATATGGGTTTTTTCAATTTATTATATATTGGATCCTCTAAATGAATCTAAATATCATGTAGGAACATGATTATAAGTTAAAAAATTTCATGGTTGAGGTTGAAATGGGTAAATCATGTTTCTTTATGTATCTAGTGATTGCAGTAATACTGCCACACGTTGTTCATTTATAGTTCCCTACATAGTTCTATCCTATATACAGGAATGGATTATTTTCCATCATTATATATTTTGTAGTTGGACTTAATATTAGAGATTTGTGAATCACTACATATCCTATAATAATATGAATATTTCTACACAATGTTATTGAATTGAAAAATTCCATATGTAGGCTTGACCCAAGTGCTGAGAGGTGGGACATTTTTTACTATTTATATTATAGTGTGACCTAGGATTTGAGATCTAGCCATCACTATATATCTTATGATAGTAACAATCAATCCATATGTTGTTCTTGAAAAAAACACTCCAGATAGGTCAATCCCTTATAAAAAGGGGGTAATTGTTACAATTTATATTGTGACCAGACCCGAGATTTTAGATATGGACATCATTTCATATACTATGATGGTGGGAATCGGGACACATGTATTTCATTAATTGGAATTATATGTGAAGGAATGAAAAATAACAAGAGGGGGGAATTATTTCTATTTATATTATATGTATACCCAATATTAGAGATCTTAGGTGTCACAATGTATCATATGATAGTAGGAATCGCACTACACTTACTTATTGAAAAGAAAACTCTCCATGAAAGTCTGTCACATTTTCATAGGGAGAAATTTTTTGTAATTATATTATAGCTAAACTAGGGATATGAGATCTTGGCATCACTACCCATCCTCTGATAATAAGAATCACGCCACACACAATTCATGAATGCAAAACACTCCATGTATATCTGACACATACAGAAAGGGGGGGATTTTTATTATTAATATTGTAGATGGACCTAGTATTTTCGATTTAGACACCACTATGTATCCTATGATAGTAGGAATAAGGAAAAATATATTCATTTAATTGGAAACACTCAATATAGGTCTGACCAATACATAAATGGGAAACATTTTCATTTATGTTATGGTAGTACCCATGATAATGAGATCTGGGCATCACAAAAAATCATGTGATAGTAGAAATAAATCGAAATGTATTTCATAAATGTAAAAAACTCCACAAAAATATAAAATATATTTTGAGGGTGGAATATTTTCATTTCTATTATGGCTAGAAAATTTATTTGAGATATGGGAATCACTACATATCCTATGATAATAAAAAACATGTGACACATAGTTCATGACTGGAAAACGCCATAGGCATTACGAAACAATATTTACAAAGGGGTAATTTTTTACAATTATAATATTGAGGGACCCATGAATTGAGATCTCATTGCCACTATATATCCTGTGGTAGGAAGAATCTATCCACACAACGTTATCTAACAGAAAACTATCAATAAAGGTCTGACCTAGAGGTAGAGGGGGAAAATATTTCTATTTATATTGAAGTTGGAAGTAGGATTTGAGAGATATGGGAATCACAATGTATCATGTGATAGAATGAATAATTAATAATGTAGTTCTTGAATGGAAAACTCAACACGCACGTCTAACCTATATGTAGAGAGGATATGTTTTCCATTTATATCACTGATAGAACTAGGATATGATACATAGGAATCTATATATATCCTATGATAGTAGGAATAAATCCACACAATTTTCTTGAATGGGAAACTCTCCATTTAGGTCTAATCAATATGTTTAGGGGGACATTTTATCCTTTTATATTATAGGCGGACCTATGATTTGAGATTCGAGAATCACTACTTATAATGTGATAATGGGAATCAAGCCACACATAGTTCATGAATGAAAAACACTCTATGCCAATTTTACTCACACATAGGGATGAGAGTACTACATTTTATTGGATGGATCTAACTCGGGTATTGTGAACTATCTATGAAGTAGCATCCTCCATTAATTTTAATGTTATGTGATAAGGATGTATTCCATGTAGTTTAACATCATAATTAAGGTTGAATTCCATATATTTTAATCCCATGTGTGACTTAGGTGTAGTTTAGTGTCGTCCAGTAAGGATGAATTCAATTCAATTTAATTTCTCTCTGTAACGATGAATGTTGAAATACAATTTAAAGTCTAACTTCCCGAAATTGAAATTCATGATGATGGTTATGCGAAGTAATTTCTTAGAAACATTAACTTATGGAGGTTTAATTCGTTCTCAATCCATTATGGACAATGAGTAAGCTCCATTGGAATAAACATTATTTACTATGTAAGGCCCATCCCATTTGGGTTCCATCATAGGAGGTTTCTTTCTTATTATCATTATAGTTTTATGAGACAATAATTGTTATACTTGTAGGGATGAGTGGAGGAATATGTATTTATTGAAGGATCCTAAGATATGATTTTAGGGAACATTGAGTTTCTGTAGTTTACAAAACCATTTTTCATTACGCCATTCCAACCCATATAGACACATTAGAAATTTCACAATATATGAGAGTTTTCCAAATATAGATATTTATTATGATTTAAAATGAACTTCTATGGTAAAAACATCTTTAGTACCACAAAAAATGAATATGGAGTCTATTATGTGGTAGTTCTTGTGGTGGTAAAATATTCTCATTAATCATGAAGGAACTTCTCTAGCTCGTAATTCCTATCCCTTTACACAAATTTCTACAGTATATTTTACATATTCTTATTTAATTTCATTATCTATCCATTTTCAGTAGCATGATACCAGAATGAATTGTTGGATTCGATGTTGTACTCCTTGTATAATTTCTTCAATTCAGTAGAAAAAAAATTGGTAACATATTATGTCAATATAATGCGAGGACACTAAATCTAGTGATAATGTTAGAATTTTAGATTTTACTGATATTCTTCATCCTGGCTTCCTTGATGGGTATTAAATAATCCCATTTGGAAAATAATTTCGTAACAATAATAATTTACTTAGATTTTTTAGTTGTGGCTATGAGATATAAACCCACAATATCCATTCTTCATAGGAAAAATGGCAAGGAATATTTACCTATTTGTAGCATATTTGAGGGTTTATTGATGAATTAGTAATTAACAGATTTATTCTAGGGATTTTCATTGTTCATTATGATACAATCGGGGGAAGAGGATCCTATACATCTTGAGTTGTATAGAACATATTAGGGGATTCATTAAATTTTTCTGGTGGCATGAGGGAATTATTTGATCCCAATATATTATTATCCTGATCTCCTTTTGATGAATCCACTTGAGTTGACATGACTATTATCACAGGGAAATGATCCAATAATTTTTTTGGTTTGCAATATCTTCCATGGATTAAGTCTGCTTCCTCAATCAGGTTTATGGGTATTACATAATTACTATCAAGATTCCTATAGGGATTTATAGGTGTGATTACCAAGAAATTTGGGGATATAAAATATATATCATCACCCACAATTGGTCATTTTCCTTTATTCTTATAAAAATCTTCCTCATCATATATGGCTTCGCAAGACCTGATGGGGGTACTATCACTATGTAATATGAAGACCTTCCCATCGATGGATTCATTACATAATTGATGAAATATTGATTGTACTAATATAATACTTTGAATACAATGTTTTAAAATAAAGACATTATATGTTTTTTAATTCTTGATAGACATGATCATAATATAAGACATAAGATCCTCAAACCGATCCTTGACCTTAATCTTATCAAGAGGCCTTTACTCGCTATTATCATACACTTGATGGGTTTGTTTTGTTAGGGATCTATCCCCCTCGCTATATCCAAAAAATCTAAGGGTGTTAATTGTTATAAGGTAGATCCTAAAACCCATTTCAACCATATCCCTATATATTTAAACATTATCTAATTTTATTAAAATACAAAGGGGTATGATATATCCCCAGATAAATTCCTCCTAATCATGTTATATAATCAAGAATGTGATATATTATCTAGATGGAATGGTATTAACACTATGAAACAAGGTTGTGAAATTTTATGTCTGAAACATCTAGAGGATATGTAGGGCCTTAATGAATAAACCATTGAGTTATTCTAAAATATGGATAGCATACATGATTGAGAGTATTATAGGGACAATCATGAACTATTTTAAAATGTCATACTTTTGTGCCATAGGTATATACCACAAAAGGTAGGGTTCCTCTGTATTCTGTTCCTTTGAAGTTGGAATTTTTTTAGTGGATGGTTTAGTTCTTGAGAAAAGGATGAGGAAGAAACTGCTTCCAGTGGTGTAGGTCGCACTGACTGCCCCCTTTATCAGGGATGATCAGAAAATCCCACCCCCCAAAAATCGTCCATGTAAATTGATTGCGAATAAATGAAATTTAGAGGTCTCTGATTAATATTTGTTAATTTTTTAGGATTTTTGAAATGATCACCCATTGGTTTTGGATAGATATATTTATTCTTAAGGGATGTGACAAAAATATTGGGCTCAACCACACCTGCATCGTCCCATATATCCTTCAATTCATCATCCATGGCCTCTAATTCCAAAATTAAGTATGGGGAACTCATTAAAATGAGTCTATTCATTATCATATATAGTGTATTTTAAGTTAATTAAGAAAAAATACCAAATATTAGTTTTTTATCTAGTGATGGTTTCATTTTTTGGTACAATGCCAATAATTTAGATATTGAATGAATTGATTATCTCATTTTCAGAGATTGTGTAAGAGCAAAATATAACTCTCTATCTTCTGTAGTTTCCTATTTATGATCATTATTTCTCCCTCAAAAAGGTGTATTCAAGGATTACTCCATAGGTACATGGATTATTTTTTGTTTTTAAAGTTTTTATATTAGGGTGGAATGAGGTCAATCAACTATTGTTTGAGTCATCCAGTTATCAAACTTCATTCCATGTCTGGCCGGAATAACATTACTGTAACTATCTTATGTTAGTGGATTGATGTCTACATAGGTCATCTATTCCAGGGACTTCTCCAATACAACCTATCCAAATTCATCCGTGCTCTGGAGGATGTCTTTGATTACAAAGAATCATCAAATATTATAACCTAGCCTCCTGTAAAAAGAGAGTTGGCCAGGATTATCAGTGATATTGACCTCAATAGGTTTCCTTGGATTTTGTATCTTGAGTATGTTATTTTGGATTTTCATAATAAAATAACCATGGACCTTCTCATTTTGGAAATAAAAAATGTTATTCACTTATTCCTCAAATCATGGGTGACCTTCATCCCTTTTTTCTCCATTGTGAAGTTCATTTTGTTGTTATTGCCACTCAATATTGGGTGTTAGATGATTCATGGCCTACATGGGTGCTTGAATATCCACTTTTACTATTTTTCGGGTAACATTAGTAGTCACTTCCATGCTCGTAATTTTTCCTTGTGTCGAGGTCATGTACATGGATTAAGCCTGGGTCTACTAAATTAAATCTTCTAGGAACTATACCGTATCTATGAGCTCATAGAATCTATCTAGATACTTCATTATGATAAATGGTGTTTTCATCTCATCATAAATATTTTCATAATATATTTCTAGTAGTTTCTCTTCGAATAGAGGGATAATTAGTGAATAGTGTAAACCTTTCCATCTATCAATGATGCCAAAATCCCTATCATTTACATGTTGTTTGTAATTTGGGAGGTCAAAAATTAATATTTTTCGTTTCATGGAGATACAATGATAGATTTATTGATGTATAATTTCTTACCATCCAACAAAATATCATGTTGGGAGGCTGTTGTACCAAATTAAGTCTATTCCTACCAAAGATTGTATAAAACATCTGAGTTCCGTTGCCTCCTTTTGATCTCAATGGCCAATCATTTGGTGAAAATGGGACACAATGTGTGAGATTTTGTTCTAGATCTTACGCACCATAAATGGATGAGAAGATAGAATTTTTAAAAATGGGTGGGTTAAAAATGTCATCTACCCATCCGAGATATGTATTCATTTTGAACACTTCCTGGGAAGACCACCCTTCCATGGATTGAATTTGAGAAATCATGGATTCAATGGCATTAAGTAGTTCTAGAGGTATCATTGTCTCGACCACCTACTATCTTCAAGGAGTAGGTAAGGCTTGATGAGATATCACCATTTTCATATCCCATTGATTCTCAATCTGTGCTATCAAAAAATTATCACCCTCGTGAGGAATAGGATTTCACTATAACAATGGAATGTCCTGATAATCCTCAACTTCACAATTTTTGTAGAACCAATTCCAATATATAGAGCTGATGTGATTCTTAATTTATACTCTTGTAATTAGATCACCTTTCTCAAAATATATGAAAGGGATATTTGTTAATGTTTTTAGATGATACTCGGTGGGAATATTACCCCTAAGTAGTTCATTATTAATTTTCATGAGATCATATATCTCATTCTCATATTGTTTTAGTCATTCCTTTATAGTGGAAATTTTGTATCCTCTAGGAAGTGAGTAGAATGTGGCTACAAATTTACCTTTAACATTGGTAGTGTTATGTCGAGGTGGTGGTGATTCATAATTCATGGGTGCTAGGTTTTTGATCATTCAATGATTCTGCTTCTGTGTGATTCATTTTTTTCATCCCTATTTCCTACATCTCAAGGTAACATTTCTTTTCCATTTCCCTCCGAGTTTACATCTTGGTATATGTATTTTTATGGACTGAGATGGAATAAATTCATTGATTTGTATTAGAAACTAGTAGTTATTCCATTAATCTCCATCCATTAGAGTGATTCTTCACTACTTTGCCATCCTTTTAGGGTTTCATCATGTTTATTTATCTAAACCTTGGCTATTTTGGGTCATTTTGGATTAGAAACCTTTTTCAATTTGATTTTCATTTCTATAAATTATTTCAGTGTCCATCTGTGAATGGTGACCATAAGGGAGATTGTGGTTATACTTTACAAATGGTCCCTAAATTGAAAAGAACATCTCACGAAGGGAGTAACAGACGGTATTTTGTCCATAAATATTTACCCCCAACCCACATAAGAACAATTATTTTTAGGGTGATGATAATGATAAAAATTACCTCATTACTATGGGTTGGGTTTGATTTGGGGATTCTATTAGAACTTTTAGATCCTTTTGATGAGGATTTGATGATTCCATTTGAGGAGTTAATGGTTAATGAGATCGAAATTTATAGAAATATTTCTCTAAACCTATTGTCTCTGTATGATCTAGAATCATTACTAATTATCAAGGATCCACATGACATGTGACGAACCTAGGGGTGGATATTGAGAAAGAAATTCCTTCAACCCTACGGTCTAGGGTTGGTTTTTTTTCTCCATAAATAGTTCCTTCATCTTTTCTGGGTTTGATAATGCTCAGGTCATATGAGGTGGTAAAAATATCCCCATAATTATGGGATAGGATCACTTCTAAAAGACTTCTATAGTGTCTGCTATTATGATCCATTTAATTTGGTGTAATATTACACATGTATACTTTGGGTGAAATGGATTCCAATTATGGGAGTTATTTTCTATGGGAAGATACTTGGTTGTAAAAAAAGGCTTTTCCTTATTTCATAAATGAGTTAAATTTTTTCAAGGGGACCATAATGGGATTCTGTTGATAGCCCTCTCCCTCCATTCATGATATCTTTGTAACATAAAAGTGTATGAATCTCACTATATTAACATGTTGGGATGTGTGTTACCCAATATCTTGATCTCTCTTATGTCTATGAAATTACAGAATAAAATATCTATAATTACTACTACTCTTATGACACAGTTAAGTTTAATTCGTTATACTATCATCGTCATTAAATATTAATATCTAACGAGGTGTCAGAGATTAGTTTCCAAATATTTTTGGTGCAATGGTTACAAGTGTGATATATATTTTCCTCATTATTTTTCATTCATGGGTCCTTGTCCATAGTGATAGTAGGAAAGTACATTTATTAAATGATTATGTGTATAGTCTAAAGGTGACCCACATATCATGGATATGGGATGTGTCTATCCTTTAAATACTAATGAGTTTCCCATATGTTCTGATATTTTAATGGCATGAGCTCTTTATATAGCTCATCTAGGATCCCACTGTTGGAAGTATAGATGGTCCAGAGCATGGTTGGGAGGTTTTCTCCAATTAACTCTATCCATATATCCATGTCAACCTCTTTTTCATCTGAATTATATTCATCCACCCGGGCATCCAACAAAGGTAGCTTCTTATGGGATGCCTAAAAAATATGGTGAAGATATTCAAAGAGTTAATGGGGGAACTATATACAATTATCCTCAATTTTTTCTCACCACACTATATGATGGTTTTGGGTTTTTAACATCAATATAAATGATGCTATTTGGGATAACAGAGGATTTCCTTGTTTTTAAGAGATATTACACTGGGGATGTTGTCAATGATGTATATTTTGAGTAAAGTACTTTTGATCCATCTATACACTAACATTAGGAGAACTATTGAGGTAATTATTTCCGAATAACATTTTTTAAGATTTGATGGACCCTTGAGCTATCATGAATATTATTCATTCATCCTTAAGGATGCAAAATTTTTGAAGATCTAGAATATAAGCCTTGTTTTTTATTACAGTCAAAATATTTCGAGCTTCATTTTATGTTTGAGTAAGGATATTAGATTATTACATGAATGTTTCAATAATATGTTAATAATTTTCTTGTGTCTTGGAAATATGATACTACCATGAAAAATATATTAGAGTATATTGGTTAGCCTCTATATCATCTATAGGAATATGAGCCATCTTGTGGATAATTGTCGAAATATGTCACACAATATTGTGTAATGATAGGGTATGATCCTGTTTAAAATATTCATTCCTCGTCGAAATTTTTCAAAGGACCTATATAATTGGATATAGGATATGATCCTCCTTTTATGTAGCCTCTAAACCATGATTGTGATGTCATTAATCTCTGGAAGTTGCGATATGAGTTTGGATTTTATAAGTTATTGAAATATATTGAGTAGCTTCATCTCCTAGGATATAAACCATCTATGAGGTTATTTCCATATTATGTGGACGAACCTTAGTGGTAGTGGTGATATAGGCCAGGTAATATGCCTTTGAAGTTCTCTACTAGTCTTTGTCGATAGGAATATTTACATATCCCAAGGAATGTACTAAGTTGAGTTGATGATCCCCACATGGAATAGGGATTTGACCCTGGTCCTATGCTTGTGACCTATGATGCTTGTCTTTTTCTATATGAATATGTGCCTGACTCAAGGCATGTTCCAAATTGAGAAATTGATACCTAATCGAATGGGGATATGATCCTTGTCCTATGACTCATCTGGTACTTGAATATGCTGATAATCCTCCTTGATTGGAGCCATAATTTGTGATTACTTAAAGTAACTGCCTATTTATACTAATCATTGTGATATGCTTCTTTGTCTATCTGGATATGAATATTTTATTGTCCCTACATAAGTACAAGTGTTAGAATATACAGAGGAATCTATTATGCTATTGTTGTAATGTGGTGACACTTTATCAATGTGTCTATAGAAATTAAGGTCTACACATTCTCCTTCATCAATATATATTGGAAGATGTCTTTGGTTGAAGTAGGGACATAATCCCACTTTTTCCTTCCTTGTTCCATCTGAATATACCGATGAGATTCTTGTGTGGGGGGGGGAGATATAGTCCTCCCACATCATTGCTAAAAGAATATGTGTGTATACTTGATCAATGTGAGCATGGATATGATCTTTCTCTCTAACCACCACTAAAATATGACATTTTTATTCATTAGTGGAAGTAGGTATATGATTCCACTCTTGAGTAACTATAGTTTCCACATTTTTTAGTCCTCCTTGGTACCTATGTAAGAGTTTCCAGGGTATAAATATTTTGGTTGATTCTCTCAGTTAGTGATTAGAGGGCACTGGACGGATTAAATATGTGATGGAGGTGAATAAGACCCATCTATAAAACTCAGAAATTTAGATAGATTTATAATTTAATCCTTGATCGACATTCATATGATAAAGAATGTTTTGATTATTGTGCTATGAGGAAATGCTTATAAAGTTATTAGTGGTGGGGATAGGTGCCACTAGTTTCATCACAGCTTCACTGAATGGTATTTACTTGTCAGCTTCATTATCTAGAGGCCTATACATGAATATGTTAGGTATGGGATCATATTATGCCAGTGGTATTCTTGAAATATCTCACAAGCCGTCTGAATCATAAATCATCAGGTGGGTGACATTCTTTTTCAACACTAAGAGGATACTCTTGTAGCTAAGGTTCCAAAATATTCCCTTGATTAATATATGATATTGAGTCAAGATTTTTGTGGATGAATTTTCTACATTCACAAAATCAACAAGGAACAAGGTCATCAATTATATCTTCTATACATGTGTGAAAGATACTCATTAATCTATGCATAGGTAACATAATTATCCTTTATTATTCCTTGTTTGGTCATTTTTGTCACATGGAATTGTTACATAGAGAATGTACTCTTTCATGGGAACCCTGATTATGTTTTATAATATAAGGATTTTATGTTGGGTGAACTATTTTTATTTTTATATTGGATGAAAATATAGCCTAAATCATGGTAAAATACTCATTTTTTTTATTTGAGAGATTTAATTTCAAGTTACAAATTTTTTTTCCCTTTATATTAGTGTGGGGATAAAATGGTCTAACATATGTAAACATTTTTCCTTTTTTTATTGGCAAGTTCGCTTCGAATTTATAATTTTATGTTTCATTAAGTAAGGGGTGGGAAGAAAATGTTCTGACATATGTAAAAAAAATTTCATTTGTGACTATAAGGTTGACATCAGGTTCCCCATTTTTCCCTTCATAAATTTGTCAAAAAACTGTTTTAATATTCTTAAACCAATTTTATTTTGTGACTATGAAGTTCACTTTAGATTCACCATTTTAATCTCTCATGGAAAATATTATTGGTTTCCACATCCATAACAATGTATGGACCATCTTTCCAACGGTAGGTCTTCATTTGGAGTTTCAGACCCAACCACAGTTAAGAACTCACATTAGACGAAATTATTGGAGGATAGCCTCATTACACAATTTTGGGGGGAATTATATTTATAATATGGGACTCTCTTAATGTTTTAATAAATATTCTTGAATCTCTTCCATATCGATATATGAGATTGGTTACCCTAATAAAATGCTTGTTTGTTGAATCCATCTACTTGTAAAAGTAGTTTCTATTGTTGAGAAAATATGTATGTAACTGAGGTTATTTATTATTTTCTTATTATTTATTAAAAATGGGAAGTTACTTATAATTTTAATCCATATAATTCGTCATTCTAGATTTTACTGTCTTCTAGAGAGATGATTGGTGTTTCAAGGATATTATTGAACCTTCATGAGGATTCATGTGTATTAGGTTTAAAATAGAAATAAAACCCCATCATGTTCATTTATGTCAAAGATGTGTATTTTAACAATATTAAGAAAAAAATATATGGGGTAACTTATGCACTCATTATGGAGATCGAGCCTCAGGAAGATTTCCTATGCATCCTTCTTATAAAAGAAATCAGATTCATTAAAGTTTGATTTTACCTCAACCCACTAATGGTAGGGACATATGATTGATACCCATAATGGTCAATTCACTTGGGTTTTTAAATATGGAAATTATTTCAAGACATACACCGAGGTGTATTAACTTGTATGGGAGGAATTCGTATAATGTCATCGAACAATTCTTACACATTGAGGTTTTCTTGGATAGTGTAATTTTTTGATTTTTGTGATATGATCATTTTAAATCCCATATCTAATGTGACTAATTATTAATGTGAGAAACAAGGGATGTTAGGTTATTAGGTTCAATGTGTATGGATATATGTTGTATGCCCAAGGATGGCCCTAATAGGGTATTTAATATGGTGATTGTTCGTTAGAAATGCATCATATATATCATGCTTATAGTACAAATAAGATTCCTCATATCTTGATCAACCTCCCAATGTGTTGGTGGAAATAGAAATATTAATAGAACCACATGATATTTTGAGTTTTTTAAATTATATTATTAGGGATATGTATGGACTTACACCAATGTGGATGACAATTTAAAAATATGTGACCCTTACCCTATGATGGATAAGGAGTTCCGGCCATGAGTAGCTAGTTTAGCATGTCTTAATGGAATGAGGATCCCATTATATGCATATGGATGCATGAGTGAGAATTCTCAATCCTATTATGGAAACCTATCATATGTAGGGGGAATGACTTCTCAATTATTAATGGTTTTGGGTTAAGAAAGGTCAAGGGAACATGCTCATGTAATACTATAGGAAAAGTATGAAATGTGTAGGGATATATACTTTATATTTCATTATTTTCTATCTAAATGTCCTAATTTTATGTCTAACATGTATATGGTGTCTTCTTTAAATTTTTTGACTGTCTTCTTGACATGTCTTGAGTCTCTGGCTAACATGTACTGGTTGTTATCCTTACATATCCTGATTGTCAACATAACATGCCCTTAGTATATAATTGACATGGACTAAGTGTGTATATGAGATGTCTAAGGATGTATATACATGTCTCACTTTCCATTATTACATATTATAGGATAAATGGAATTTTATTGGTCATATTCTCGACATGTCTGGGGACTATCACGTGGTCCAGCTAGCTTTTCTAGGGGCAGCCACATGATAAGTATGACAAGACCATGGTTCTTCAAATAATTAAAGAAAACATGTCAGAGGCTTTCCATATGATTCAAATAAAATTTCCAAATATCCTTCACAGTATCCACATAGAAATGTATAAGGGTTTCATGTGATCAAGGATGAAATTTTTTAGTGCTTCACATGACTTGGATGAAATGCATGGGTACTATTCCATAATATGGATGATATTTCCAGAGGATGTCACATAATTTGATGACATGTCTAGGGGACTCCACTCAATTGATTAATAGATTATGTGTGTTGAATAATCTGGATAACATTTTTGGAGGATGACACGTGATTTGGATGACATGTCTTGGGGATTCCACATGATCTATAAACAAATATCTCATGACGCATGATCTGTCCAACATATCTAGAGTACAACGTATGATTTAGATGAAAAGTATAGAGGACTCCACATGATTTATAAATACATCATTTCGGTTACATGAAAATATTTCATGAAAATCATTATATATATTTTTTTCATGATGTATTTATTATTTTATACCTTTATTTATTAAATTACTCAATATTTGTCCAGTGTTGGCCTATTGGGGCATAGTGTAATCAATTTCATATGAAGAATCTTATTTTCATGACCAATAAGGAATGTATTAATTCATTTTTTTGATAAATTAGGACATCATGTGAAACATATAATCATATCACATAACCATAATACATTTATCGGAATGACTAAGAGGAAGAATCATGCGATTGTGTGGTTATCCACTCTATAAAGTAGGATCTTGCCTCAGCACTCCCATGTGCATATTTTTTGTACTGATATGGAGGAATATATAAATATCTATTCCCTTGATTTACACTAATTTTCATAGATATTATGTTGTAGATACATTCTTGAGTAGGTATATAATAAATTTCATCATGTATTTCACATGATCCCACAATGGGTTATCCATGAAGACATCTTTGCATCACATGATAAACTATGAATACATGATTATTTTTTTCCAAATTTATTCTACTCATTGCATGTCAAAGGTGTTTTCATAAAAAAATCGACATGTCAATGGTCCATTACAGGATTAGGCTAATATGTCTGAGAGTCTTTATGTGATCAGGTCGCCTGATGAAGAGGCTTTTGTGTGATCGAGGAAGACTTATCTAGGGACCTTCACACGACCATGTTGGAAAATTAGAAGGTATCTAAATGATCAAGATGGAATGTAAAAGGGCCTTAATGTAATCAATGAGATGATTACATGAGGTTCATAACCCATTCACATGAAAACAAGTTTGACTTTTCCTCACATGAGGGTACCACCTTTTTCATCATTTATTTTGCAAATCCAATATCACTCACCCATTAGTTTTCTATCATGGAATAACATGATCAAATGAATATGTCTAATGTAATTTTCATGATAGGCATAACCTATCTACTAGAATTCATGGTATAAATAGGACATGTCTTGTATCCTTCACTAAATGAGGACTGTGTGTACATTGGGATTTGACATGATCAATGGACTGATCGCGCTGATCGCATCATCATTTCTCATGAAAAATATCATCACTCCTTTTCTCATGCAACCCCTACCTTTTTTAGATTTTATTTTATTTTAAATTTTCGATGATTATCTAACGTCTATGATTCGACAAATCACTTGATTGAAGAAACTCATTAGAAATCATTCTCATGAAAAAAATTGATTGTATGGAAGCCTTCGTAAGAGAATGAGGGATTTTTAGAGTGGATTTGTTTGATCATGAATAGGTCAGGTGAGGTGCATGACCCATTTTCATAATAAACATAGGGTGACACAATCTGTGTGACTTAGGTAAATAATCCCCTTGTATCCATGTTGCTCCTTTATCCCTTTTTCGAATAAAATAATTCATATGCTTTAGGTATTTATCCAATCCTAAAAAATATTGATCCTCATTTGGAGGGTGATAATAGAATACTTTCCCTCTCATCCTCTCAACTCAGATGGAAAAGAAATATTCAAGTTACCAATATAATAAAAATATTATTTAGCTATGGTTTTTTCATTTTGATGTTGGTTAAATAACCTCTAAATGATTCACAATTATTTCCATAAACTACCTCAAAAATATTTTTTTGGAAAGCATTTTTTTGGAATTTTTTATTTTTATAATTTATTTTGTGGTTTTTCATTTAACCAATGTTTAGACCTCCTCTAAATATTTAACAAAAGTTTTTTAAAATGAATTTTTAATTATGTTGTTTATATTTGTAGGGGGATATTTTAACCATTTACCACTTGTTTGTTTTTCAAAATGTTTACCACTCCACCAAGTCCATCATTTATTTAGTAAAAATTCATTAATATACTAATATATATATATATATATATCGTGTGAAAGGACATATATATATATATATATTCATAATTGGAAAATACATTTATATATATATTTATGTAATTACATGTAAATATACATACATACACACATACATTAATACATACATACATACATAAATATATCACCAATAAGAGTGTGGTTGAGTGGCCAGCCAAACCTATTCGTGGAATCCATGCAATAAGGGGTGAAAGATCGACCCCTGCTACATCCCTCTCTCTCTAATTTAGGGGAGTGGTATATTTGGTCACTTCCATTATAAGTGACGAAATTGTAAGTGAATTTTGGTGTCCCATTTATGTTTTATGTGGTCCATGTTCGATGTAAGGGTTCACATTGAGGTCAGAACATTGTGAGAGAAGGTCACTGAATGCATATATATTTTCACCACACACATCTAGGCGGAGATATTGATGTGATGGCATAATCTTATGTCAGTGAGAAGGAGGCCTCTTCTTGATGATTGGGGCAATCCATATTTCGATGCTACCCATGTATAGTAAGGGGTTTTATGCATATATATATATTTATATATGAGGTTATAGGGATTTGGATTCATAAGGGTGGCCTAAAAGTCATAATTAATTACAGGTATCATGGTCATGACCAGCCAAATTTGGGTCGGTATAAAAGGTAATGGGGTAACAAGTATCACATAGGTACCCCCAGTGTGGGAAGCATTGAAATAGGGATGGAGGTTATTGTATTCATCATCATCCATTAGATATCATTAAATTACATGTTAGGTTATATCGAAGTGTTATCACATGTCTACCAGTATTAAAGTTTCAGGAAAATGGTGTAACTCATCTAAGAGGTAGAGTTCTTGGATTCCAAGGTAGCTTTTTCAGGTATCCAAATTAAAAGAGAGATAAGATATATTGAAATATATTATCTGGATCTCATCCCACATGGGATCCTAATATAAAATAGAGGTCTTCCAAACCATGGTGTGTCAGTCATTGGATGACATATTTTCCATGTTGGGGATGGAAGAAAATTCTATTGGTTTCCATGGAGTGATGATTTTAAACTAGGGGTGGCATGGTTTTTGACAGTAACATGGTATGATATAGAATTTTCATTCAGGTCCTTCAGGCCACACTCTCCTTTGGGCCTTGAAATTCATTATATTGTCCTTCCGGATCTAGGCCTATGGGACATTGATGTAATTAAATAGGTCAAGTTTGATGCATATAATTCCTTGGGGGAGTGATGATGTGTGACCCAATTGGGTGTCTATATTGGTTCATGTTTGGTTTGATGTATTCCCTAGAACTCATAGTAAATAATTAAATATAAACATAATCTATATAAATATATATAAATGAACATAAATATATATAAATACATATAAATACATATATATATAATTAAATATAATTGTATATATATACCCACGTAATATATATAAATATATATAAATAAAAAATAATATTAATACATATAAATATATATAAATATACATAAATACACATAAATATATATATAAATATCTTAATATATCTAAATTTGTATAAATATATATATATAAAGGCATGTGTATATTTAAATATAATGATATAAAAATATACATATATTTCTATATAATATATATAAATATACTTAAATATAAATTAATATTAATATACATGAATATACTTAAATACATATAAATATGTAGAAATATATATTTATAAAAAATATGCATAAACATATATAAACACACACACGTTTTGATATAATAAATGATAATTATTTATAAAATTAATAAAAATATATATATTTGTTTATATATGCATATAAAGATACATAAATGCATTCACATATAGACACACTCATACACATACATAATATATATATATATATACATATATATATATAAAGAGAGAAAAATATGCATAGATATACCGAAATTCTCATAAATACTTATAAATATCTTAAATATATGGGAATATAAATAAATTTACACAAATATATATTTATATAATCGAATATAATTATATATATATAAAAACATATAAATATACACACACACATATAATTATTTGTATATATATTTACTCACATTATAGACGCACACACACACACACATAAATATACATAAATAAATTTATACCTTGATAAATATATAAGTAAACATAAATATATATCAACACATATATAAAGATAAATATTTTTATAATTATATATAATTTTATAAAAACAATATAAATATATATATCTTATATATATATTTGTGTATTTATATATAAATATGTGTATATATAAATAACTACTAATTATTGATTAGAAAATAATTATTTAAAATTTTAAATAATAATAATAATAAAATAATAAAATAATAATAAATAATTAAAAATTAATGATAAGTACATAAAATCTTAATTAATTAATAATTATTTATTTTAAATGTAATTAATTTTATAGTAGTTTATTAAAAAACACTACTATGAATATAAAAAAATAAAATTAAGTTTTCATGTTTACAGATAGTTTTAACCAACATTTAATCATCCTTTTTGTGTAGTGAAAAGAAAGAATTGTGGTAGCTTGAATGTAAATACCTCAACTCCAGTAACCTAGAGTTGGTGGTTACATTATAACATTGGAATTGGATGAAATGAATCACATCCCAAAAGACCGAATACGTTAGTATTCTTGGTAAACTAGATACCTACTACAAATTTACATGACAGTAGAATACAAAAAACATAAAAGGTATTTTCTTTAAGAACACCTTATTTCCACCTTAAAATATCCCTTTATATCAATCAAAAAACACATCTTGGTATCCTGGAAATATCAGAAGAAATGGTGGAGCTTCGATGCGCATTAAGGTCAAGCATACATCCGAATCTATCATTAATAAATAAGCATAATCAATACTAAAAAGTAAATAATTGAAGCACATGACATTTATACAATAACTTGAGCACTATATTACCAGAATAACTGATGGTAAAATAAATCCATTTTCATAATCACATGTGCTTTAAACTTGTCAATAGATATTTTAACAAATCGAATAAACACATGAACATAAATAACTTATATCATAGTGAGGGAATTGATAATGTAAAATATTTAAAACATATATTCAAGGTCTTTCAAAAGATTTTTTTAAATATATGGGTAAAACACCATTTAATTTGGTCAACTAATATGTCACATTAGACCCACAGATACATCAAGGGGCTATATATTTCTAGGCCCCACACATTATTTAATAATTCCAGTGCATTATTTATATTAAATGGCTTAAATTTAATAAAAATAAACATTCATATTGAAAAACTAACATATAAAATGTTAATACTTACCCCATTAAATAAACATATTCTTAAACCATATAGAGTAATATTGTGAATGGTAATAAAAATTGTGTATCCCTATTCAAACTAATCACAAACCATATGAATAAATAATAAGGATGGTATCAATACAACATATACCTGGTCAATTAGAATAACAACAAAAGGTTGATGGTGTTGATGAATTGAAATATCATATAAATATACTTTAAATCATTATTAAGGAAAATAACCCTTTCACTTCAAAACTATCACTTTTAAACTAAAGGAATGAAACTTTTCTGAAAAAAAATTCTTTTAAATAAATTTTGAACTTATAAACGAATCTATAAGACATTATGTGGTCTTGATAAATAGAAATTATATATATGTTTTACACTTTAATATAATGATTCCTTTAATATTTTCTGTAAAAGAATAAAATTCCTTTTTCCTAAAATGACATGAAGATTCCATTAAAAAATAAAAAAATAAAAAAATGGATAAAAATGTCTTTAATAAATGATTTCACGAATGATAAAAAAAATTTGAAACCATTTTTAGAAAATATGGTTAATGATGAAAAATGTTTTCTTCCTGAAATAAGAAATGATGTCAAATTTAATTAAAAATGTGATCTCAGTCATTTTATGTACCAAATAAAAAAATAATGCACTATTACTAGATTTGTTTTTGATTTAATAGAGGATAATAAAATTAAATGGGTTTTTAGATAATAATATATTGAATTCATTCATTTTAAAGTCATGTAAAAACAATCTAGAATGAAATGAGATTGCAAAATAAATATCTTACCCCATTGGTAACATTAAAATCATGAGCCCGATGGAAGGAATAAAATCAAATTAATCATAAAATAACAAGAATATAAATTTATTAAAGATATAAAATAACAAAAGGGGTATTATTTACACCATGAAATGGAATATGTAGGTAATAAATAATATATCACATGAAAGTAAAATTGAGGTGAGAAAACCCTTACCTCGGGTCTAATTTCCTTGAAAAATGTGTGTACCCTCTGAATAATAAATAATTATTTATTATAAATCCATTAAATAACCATAAAAAGATATACCATAACATATATTATTTACTTTAAAGCATTTATGACCCTTTTATTAACAAGTTTTTATTAAAATCATGTTTCTTGGAATAACAACTTTGTTTTTCATGTATGTTATCATTCAATAATTTTATATATTTTTCATTAATATTGATTATATATTTTAAATAATGTAAACAACGATATAAATATCATATATATTCATTATATATGAATTTTTAGTGATATATAAAAGTGATATATATTAAATGGATTACACCGTTCGTCGAGACAATAGTTTTTACCTACACATGAATGTTGTTTCCATTTTCATGATGGATAGAATGAAAGGATATTAAATATTAAATCAAAAATCCAGGATAATTATTCAAATATTTATATATATCATTTATATTAATCAAATTCATCCATATTACTGTCCATGAAAAAATAAAATGACGAAAATGTCACTTCGTTATCTAGAGGTGATTGTCTAAACGTACACACAAGCAAAGTAATTATTTACCAATGTATTGGAAGGTGAGACTTTAGATGTGATATTATATTTTCAAAAATATTTTTAGGTCATAAACATCACATATATATATTAATTTTATCATTAATTACATCCATGTCAACTGTAAGTTCAAAACAAATCATATCTCTTCTTGATGTGGTACTTTGTCGTGCACACGAGCCACATTATCGTATCCCCCCATAAAATGATATGTAAGAAGGTATATGTTATATCATAATTATAAATGTATAATAATTCCAAAAATATACTACTAATAATTTAAATCCATAATGCTATCATGCTTTGATATGTGTTGATGGAAAATGAATTACATCTCTTCATGATGTGATAGTCCGTTGTTGTACGATTGACGGTTTTGTTTCCCATTTTAGGAAAGTGGGGATGGATTTGGGTTATGAATTTAACATAATAATATATAGTTATATATTTTATACTTGTTTTATTATATTATCACTGTTAAATTTAATTTGAAATGGGTGGAATAATAAATAAAATAAATATGCACGTTTAAGAATTTTACCCCATCTTCAGAGTGCCTCATTGAATTTATACCTAAAGCATTCAAAGGATTATTTTATAATCATTATAATGACTCTAGGATTTCTATATTTAATTTATGTATATATATTTTTAGTTTCTTTAGAGTCAAATGTTTTTGTACATGTAAATAGTGGAGGTTATGGTGGTCTTTTATAAGTGGGGGAGAGGGCATAAATTGAGGTTTTAAAAATATAAAGTGATACCAAAATTTTTATCTTTCCTAAATTATATATAATAGTAATTATATAAAATAATAGTTTATAAGGTCTAATTATTTCTATATAATGGGCTTTTTAAATGTTTTAGGTCGATTTTAACACTTATGATCTTAATTTAACCCTCGGTAAACCTGTTTTTACCTTAACCATGGGAATCAATTTTTTATTTTTTTCACTGTTCGTTATGCTAAACATTTATGTAGAAATTATTGAATAATATAAAATAATGTAATTAAAAATAACTAATACATTTCTACTAATTTATTTTGTTGAAGTGGATGAACTAAATTTAAACATAAATATGTACACGCGTCGAAAAAAAAGTTTTTCCAAAGAAATGCTTTCAAAAGCATAAAATATTTTTACATCAGAACTCTACAAAAAAATTATTAAAATTACCTAATTTTTAAAAAATTTAAAATATTTGAACTAATTTTACTATAAAACAAATTAAAAATATATTTTATCATTTTAAATAATTTAAACAAAAAGACGGTTTTCAAAAAAAAATTGATATCTTTCAATATTCATAAAAAATACTATTTCTAGAAAAATCTAATCAATTCACTCAAACATATTTTTTACATGTATATTTAAAAAATATAGTTTTTTTTCAAAGAATGTTTCTAAAATTAGAAAAAATTAATTCTAAATAAAGTACGTAAAAAGAACTAAACTGTCTTTTGAAAAAATATAGTTTCTTAGAAAACAATTATTTTGCATTCAAATGGTTCTTAAATTTTTTCTAATCAATATATTACAATTTAATTTGTTATCTAATTATTTAAACCATATAATTTTCATAATTTATTTATTCTTTTTCATACTCCAAAACTTTACAGCTAGGTTATAATGATCTTGTTTAAATAATAATATTTTAATAGATTGTTGAATTTTGTTTTAAACAGATATTGTGTGAATTGTAAACTATCAAAGAGATTAAAATAATTTAATAAATATAAAATAAAATATGAAGTTATTACATTCTCTCCTAATATTTATATTTCATGTGATATACACTATTGAATATGACGTTCCTATTTTAAAATCTATGGTTGTTAAATTCTACCACCTTAATTAAATTATTTCCTTAAAAATTAATTTTGATCTTAATAACCATTGGTTTGACATTTATCAATATATTTTTTGAAAAATAAAATAATATGAAATGATAATAAATATCCATATTGATAAGATATAAATTGAAGTGTGATGGTTATCCAGAATAACACATTACTAGGTTTTCAAGCAGGATAACATTGGTGTGAAATTATGAATTATACATGAATGAAAAGTGTAAAAAATTTTAGATAGAGATAAAGATAATTGATAAAAAAGTGACTAGATTCACAATTTTAATGAACGAATATCCATAAATTTGTGATGAGATAAGGGACCATTTCATTCACTACAAATGAAGGTACTAGGATAACATTTTTCATTCAAGATCCTTTTATAATAGTTAAGGAAATCCTCCAACATTATAATAGAGAACACCAGAAAATATACATTCAATTTTACCCTTTGGTTTTTCTTTGATAAATTTCTACTTTAACCTTTACTCCAAGTGTAACACCCCAAGATTTCATAGTGTGTTATTTCTTCAAAATAATTCAATAACTTGCACTACACGCAACACCGAGTTCAATCACACCATGACTTACAAAAAAAAGCCATTCATAAGAGGTTATGAATAGTATTATCTAAATTTTAAACTTTATATAATCCTTATAATTTTAGAATCCATATTATGAGTTTCTTAGATATAATGCAAGAACAAATTTATTTTCAGTATTGCACTTTTATCAACTTTTAATAGTGAACCCTTTTTAAATACAATATTTTAAACTTTTTGACTAAATGGGGACATCAAAAATTTAAAATGAAACATCCCAAGCTTCCACGGTACGCTTTATTTGAATAATACAGTAGCGTGTGTTGTACGCAACCTTGAGTTTTAACACACACCACAACCAATCAAACTAGCCATTATGAATAGTAATACCTACTTTTCGAAATTATATATATTTTATATTATAAAATTGACTTCATTTCTGGATTTGGAATATCGAATTTAGCCTAAGGTGAAATTTTGGTACTTTTCGGATAACTTTCATATTTTGATGAATAGTGAAAATTACTAAATTTTAATTAAAAACAACTTTTTTAATCAAAATAATTAATAGTGATAAATTATGAATTTGAGTGGTTTTAAAGTATATTTAGAATATATTTTTACCATTTAATATAATGTTGGTCATTGGACATAATTTTACAATTAAACCAAACATAAACAAGTGTCAATCTTTTGATAGTTATTATATCTTAAAAACACGCTTTTTGTTTTGACAGCGGGAATTAATTTTAAATTAATTTCTGCCACTTCTGTGTTTTGAATTTATAAAAATGGATTCCATATTTGAAATCAGGATGTCCAAATTGTTTAAATATGTAACTTTTATTTTTAGACATTTTGAATAATTATTGTGGTAAATATTTTATTTACCATGGTTAAGGGTAAATCTGGTAAATAAGGGTTAAAAAATAATATTATAATAATACTAAATTACCCTAAAACGTGTCCTAGACTTATTGTTTGATACAGGTTCGACCATAGGAATCTTTGGGTCGATTTGGGGACCCCATGGTGCCACTTGTAGGTGATAGGGACACTTTATTTTAATTATGTTAAAATGAATACAAAAATGACAGAAGCATAAATATCCTTTAGCAAAACAATTGTTACATAGGGTTATATATATTGGATTTTAGATTATAAATATTCATTAGAAAGATAAAACTATTTCCTACATTATGATATTTTATTTATAATTTTTAGATATTAAATAATTTATTTTATTTATGACACAATGATGATGCAGTAATTACTAGAATAGTGAAAATATAAAATAATTGATATTATAAATACCCAAATAAATATAATATGAAACTTTTAATGAATTAATCTAAGTTTCTAGGATACTATGATATATTAGGATTGATTTAATTGACTTTTTTCTAAGTAATCAATCTGTTACGAGTTTCAAAAAAATCAACTATTGAATAGTGTCAAAATTGACATAAAAGAGTTCTTAAAACAAATATTATATTATTAATTGATATTAAATTCCTAAAAATCTAAGGTTCGGCCAAGAGACTTATATCATGATAGGTTCATCATTAATGGACCACTTGGGGGTCTCTTGGATGTATATAGTAAGTTTATTAACCATATTATATAAAAATACAAAGAGACATTGTAAAAGTGAAACTAATTAACTTAGAGTTAATACTTAAAGATAAGGTTAATATAAGTACCCAAACCTGTCTAAATTCTATTGGTTGAGTGGTTTTCGACCTATCCCCACCTTAACCTTTGAATAATAAACTTTGGAGCCATTAGAAACCGAATATGAATTTATTATAAATTAATATTTCTAGCTTTTCCAAAGGTGCCCCTCACCCCTCTTATAAAAGGGCACTCCTCCTTCTCATTTCATCACACCTTCATAGCCTTTTGGTTCGGCCAAACTCTGCCCAAATACTCTCCCAACATCCCTCAATAGAACCTAGAGGCCATAGTTTGATCAGAAAGCCAACCTAAGGAGCCCTTTTGATCAAATCAAAAGGAAGGAACCGAAGAAGAGGAGGTTAACCTACCCCAACCAAGTAAAAGTACAAGGTAAGGGATTTTATTATCTCACATTCAATTCCGTGAGATTTCCATTATTCGCCACTAAATTATTGAAAGTGGTGTATTTTGTACTGGAATTTGATATATATTATCATGATTATCTTTATATTCATGTTATTCTGTAAATAATTTGGTGGTTATTATCTTTTGGCCATACGACTCAGTTGATTAACGTGGTAAGGGGTTTTCATCTCACTCCTTATTCCTGTGAGATTCATGCCATATTGCCACCATCACCTTTTGTGTGGTGTGTGTACTTCCCATAATTATATTCTTTGTGTAATACACCCTAATTTATGTGTATTTACATATTCATTGTATGATACCTCTTTCATGGGTTGTATGTTTCCTAAGTTACCAAATTGGTAAGGGTTATTTCACAATCTCTTCATTATCCGAGGTTGTTTATACGTAATAATCTACTGGGATCTCTTTATCATCCACATCCATGTTTCTTCAAAATGTATTTCAAAACATTTTTATTATTTAGAAGAATATGGGTTAAAGTCATTTATACCCTTGTTTGACTTTTTATAAGAGGAATCTTTCCGTCGTTTTCAAAACAATGTCCTTTTTACCCTTTTCGATAGAATTAAGGTAAGAATGATTTTTTTAACTTATACGGCAACTGCGGTTATTTTCTGACATTATAAAATATTCAATGTTTTCCTTACAATCTTATAAGAATATTTTCAAAGAAAATGTTTTATTTTATATGGCTCTTAAATGATTTCAAAAATATAAAGAGATATTTCTCTAAAAAGTGTTTTGATTTCATCTATGTCAACACCCTTTGATGGATTTTACAATTATTTGAAGTTGATTTATTATGATATAAAACTTCCATATTGTAATGAAGTTTTGTGAAATGTTTGACTGTGGATGTGCTATTTATATAGCATTCATGGTTTATGAGTAAAGTATTGACATTTCGTATGCTAGTTCCAATAAGAATGTTTATGTTATATTTCAACCTTTACTTCATAAGAATGTGTTGGACAAGTATGTTCCAGGTTGGGGACTGGTTAAAGTAAGCCCTCTAGGTTGGGGACTGGTAAAATTAATCCCTCCAGGTTAGGGACTGGTAAAAGTAAGCCCTTCGGTTTGGTCTCCGGTTATTAGAGGAACTCCGGGTTGGTGTCCGGTTATTAGAGGCACTCCAGGTTTGTGTCCGGTTATTAGAGGCACTCCGAGTTGGGTTCCGGTTACAGTTAGCCCCAAGGTCTTGGGACGGGGCCTTGACAAAGAAATTAAAGTTCATCATTATGCATTCCAACATTATGAAACTGGTTATTGATTTTTGCATGTGATTATTCGATTAGTAGAATATCCATGTGAATAAGTAAATGGCATTATTTCATTTTATTTATGCCATACCATGATGAAAGTTCATGTTTGAAAGGCTTTTGTTTTAGTTATACATTGCCATAAATGTTTATTCTTATTTATGAAAGTTTCCGCTATATTGTTATCCTTACTGGGCATTTGAGCTCACCCCTTTTTTATGTTTTATTTTTCCCAGGAAGTGAAGAAGTAAATTATGAATGACCTGCATGGATATTAAGTGGGGATATGAGTGTGGATTATGGAGACATTATGTTGTTGTAGTAGTTTTTCATTTTATGATGTAATGTAAAACTTATGAATATATCTAGTGTTTCCAAGGCTACTAAACCAATCGGTCTTTCGAGATTTGATCTTTCTTGTGATCATGCCAATGTTATGTAATAATGAACCGACTCTAGGCAACTAGGGTCGGGGCGTTGCAGTTGGTATCAGAGAAGTTTAGTACAAAACTTGGAAGCTAGATTTAGATAAACTCTGATTAGAGCACGTAGACCTAAGATGAACTTTGAGGATTAGTATAGACGAACTTTCTATAATTTTGGTATTGTAGGGATTTTGTGAGTTTTCCGAGCAATACATCCCTGTCTGGATACGAGCAGGTAGAGGCGGCTCTGGTTCAGATGTACCTAGGTGTAAAACCCGAAAACACCGCTTTGAGCTAGACTCGAACGGGAACTGGTGCACGACAACGGGCCTTGCTGCACTCTTGGTTACGACACTCCCGGGGGATAAGCTTAGGATAACTCTCATTTTCCTTACAAATCATTATGAAGGATTTATGAGTATATACTTCCTCAAAGGAGACATTTTTATGATCATGTATTATATCCATAAACTATTAAATTTATTTTATGTGTTTTACAAGTTTGGGATTAGGTATTGTTATTCATAAACTAATCTAATGTATGCCATTGTTTAGAAATGGAACCCAGTAGAAGGAATGAGAACTCTAGCAATGAACTTGATACAAAGAGAATGAAGGATCATATATTTTATGGTCTTAAGCCAGAATTTACAAGAGAAATAGTCTCGCATGTATTATCATCATATGAAGAAATAATATCATGTGTTGATAAGATAAGAAAAGAGTTTACTGAGTCCTATGGCTTTGAAGGGAAGCAAGAGAAGAAAAGGACGGAAGAGAGAAAGATGGATAAAGGGAAGAGGGAAAAGAAGAATTTTCCCATATGTGGTAACTGTGGAAAGAAACACCCTAGAACTTTCCTGAAAGGAATGGGAGTTTGTTATAAGTGTGGAGGAAAAGGGCACAAAGTACGTGACTGCAAGGGTAAGAAAATGGTTTTAAATGTACAATTCTTCATTTGCAAGGTGTTTGGACACTACGCGAACCTATGTCCCAGTCATCAGACTATGCCGCAAATGATGCTATTGGATAATAATCAAGTTATGATACTACCACAGATGAAGAGGAATGATTAGAGTTCTTATGTTGATTATGTAAATTGAGTGTTGTATCAACAATGTACTTGTTATAATAAGTATGGAGTATATAAGGATTGTACTGCAGTACTATTTCATTAAGGACATGATATTGTGTGAAACAAAGAAAAGTGACTCAATAGCGGGATAAATTTTTGGAAAATATATGGTTGAGATAATGATAAACCATAATATAGTTCTGATACCGAGGTAGTGATTTTGGAATAATACATGATTGCTTTGGATAAATTATATTGGATATTCATGACTACCTTGGAACTGATTAATGATTTGTATATTCCATCATTGTTGGGGTTTAAAACATTTTTGGATTGATGAAGTATATCCAGCATTCTATATGGAATAAGGGAGAATGAATGTAATCAATAAGGAATATGGTAATTCAGGATGTTTCAGTGTATTAAAAGAATACATGATGAAGGTATTCATATGCTATTACGAGGTAAAAAGGATCTACATTATGTTTACCTTCCTTATAAATGTTGGACTATGAGTTTGGACAGAAGTATTTTGGATAGTTCTAGTTTGGATTAATTTGGATTGCCATAAAAGGACAACCCGGAGGTCGGGCGGCAACCCGTCGCGTCCGACAAGGCTGCGAGACATGAACCCGCAACCGAAGGGCGACAAGGGTGTATCACCTACCACTGGCCCACGAGATGTCCTGGATTAAATAATGTAGTTTTTTTTAAAAGATCTGGTAGATGAATTATAAATTCATTATTTTGGAACCCTGTATGAATAGTATAAATAGAAAAAAACATTCTATTATCTTTTTGAGTGAAATATGAGTTTGTGGTAGAAATTTATTAATGGATAAAACTCTAATTATAAAGTAAGTATATCTCCTTATGATCTTATCCAATGTCATAAATAAATTCCTCAACATTAATAAAAGGAACATAGAACAAAAATGTTGTCCTAGATGGTACCTTAAATCAACACTAATTTATGGCTTTGGGATTTTTGGACTTTTCATAGCCATGTTCTCTACCACTCTCCATCAGATAATTGATGGTTAGATTTCTCTTCCATATCCATATTTTCCTACATGGAACCCTAGTATGTGTTATTTTCGGTAATCTTCATACTTTCGACTCTTTATTTTAAATAGAGGCCTCATTAATTCATTTTTCGATGTGGGATTTCAACTAAGATATTTTGAAATGTCAAAAATGTGTTATCCTAATACCCTATGTTTTGTTGAACCGATTGTATTGTAAATCATCATAGATTGATGAGTTTAAGGACCTCAATTTCATACTTGTTTGTGATTGATGACCTCAATCACTACCTATAAATATTTACGTTTTTCCTCCAATTATATGTCTCTAATTTCCACCAATGTTCTCCTAATCGAGATCATAATTTTTTGGTGACCCTTTCATTTCTCTTTTCCTCATATTAAGACTAAATTTTAGTAACCCAATTTTCTGATGTGGGTTTTCCCACAAATATATTTTATATTTTCAACCTTTTATTTTCAAAGAACAATTTCAAATTGCGAGGACGCAATTTATTGAAGGAGGGGAGAATGTGACACCCCAAGATTTCATAGTGTGTTATTTCTTCAAAATAATTCAATAACTTGCACTACACGCAACACCGAGTTCAATCACACCATGACTTACAAAAAAAAATCCATTTAAAAGAAGTAATGAATAGTATTATCTAAATTTTAAACTTTATATAATCCTTATAATTTTAGAATCCATATTATGAGTTTCTTAGATATAATGAAAGAACAAATTTATTTTCAGTATTGCACTTTTATCAACTTTTAATAGTGAACCCTTTTTAAATACAATATTTTAAACTTTTTGACTAAATGGGGACATCAAAAATTTAAAACGAAACATCCCAAGCTTCCACGGTACGCTTTCTTTGAATAATACAGTAGCGTGTGTTGTACGCAACCTTGAGTTTTAACACACACCACAACCAATCAAACTAGCCGTTATGAATAGTAATACCTACTTTTCGAAATTATATATATTTTATATTTTAAAATTGACTTCATTTCTGGATTCGGAATATCGAATTTATCCTAAGGTGAAATTTTGGTACTTTTCGGATAACTTTCATATTTTGATGAATAGTGAAAATTACTAAATTTTAATTAAAAACAACTTTATTAATCAAAATAATTAATAGTGATAAATTATGAATTTCAGTGGTTTTAAAGTATATTTAGAATATATTTTTACCATTTAATATAATGTTGGTCATTGGACATAATTTTACAATTAAACCTAACATAAACAAGTGTCAATCTTTTGATAGTTATTATCTCTTAAAAACACGCTTTTTGTTTTGACAGCGGGAATTAATTTTAAATTAATTTCTGCCACTTCTGTGTTCTGAATTTAGAAAAATGGATTCCATATTTGGAATAGGGATGTCCAAATTGTGTAAATAGGTAACTTTTATTTTTAGACATTTTGAATAATTACTGTGGTAAATATTTTATTTACCATGGTTAAGGGTAAATCTGGTAAATAAGGGTTAAAAAATAATATTATAATAATACTAAATTACCCTAAAACGTGTCCTAGACTTATTGGTTGATACATCTTCGACCATAGGCATCTTTGGGTCGATTTGGGGACCCCATGGTGCCACGTGTAGGTGATAGGGACACTTTATTTTAATTAAGTTAAAATGAATACAAAAATGACACAAGCATATATCCTTTAGCAAAACAATTGTTACATAGGGATATATATGTTGGATTTTAGATTATAAATATTCATTAGAAAGATAAAAATATTTTCTACATTATGATATTTTATTTATAATTTTTAGACATTAAATAATTTAATTATTTATGACACAATTATGATGCAGTAATTACTATAATAGTGAAAACTTAAAATAATTGATATTATAAATACCCAAATAAATATAATATGAAGCTTTTAATGAATTAAACTAATTTTATAGGATAATATGATATATTAGGATTGATTTAATTGACTTTGTTCTAAGTAATCAATCTGTTATGAGTTTCACAAAAATCAACTATTGAATAGTGTCAAAATTGACATAAAAGAGTTCTTAAAACAAATATTATATTATTAATTGATATTAAATTCCTAAAAATCTAAGGTTCGGCCAAGAGACTTATATCATGATAGGTTCATCATTAATGGACCACTTGGGGGTCTCTTGGATGTATATAGTAAGTTTATTAACCATATTATATAAAAATACAAAGAGACATTGTAAAAGTGAAACTAATTAACTTAGAGTTAATACTTAAAGATAAGGTTAATATAAGTACCCAAACCTGTCTAAATTCTATTGGTTGAGTGGTTTTCGACCTATCCCCACCTTATCCTTTGAATAATAAACTTTGGAGCCATTAGAAACCGAATATTAATTTATTATAAATTAATATTTCTAGCTTTTCCAAAGGTGCCCCTCACCCCTCTTATAAAAGGGAACTCCTCCATCTCATTTCTTCACACCTTCAAAGCCTTTTGGTTCGGCCAAACTCTGCCCAAATACTCTACCAACATCCCTCAATACAACCTAGAGGCCTTAGTTTGATCAGAAATCCAACCTAAGGAGCCCTTTTGATCAAATCAAAAGGAAGGAACCGAAGAAGAGGAGGTTAACCTACCCCAACCAAGTAAAAGTACAAGGTAATGGATTTTCTTATCTCACATTCAATTCCGTGAGATTTCCATTATTCGCCACTAAATTATTGGAAGTGGTGTATTGTGTACTGGAATTTGATATATATTATCATGATTATCTTTATATACATGTTATTCTGTAAATAATTTGGTGGTTATTAACTTTTGGCCATAGGACTCAGTTGATTAACGTGGTAAGGGGTTTTCATCTCACTCCTTATTCCTGTGAGATTTATGCCATATTGCCACCATCACCTTTTGTGTGGTGTGTGTAATGCCCATAATTATATTCTTTGTGTAATACACCCTAATTTATGTGTATTTACATATTCATTGTATGATACCTCTTTCATGGGTTGTATGTTTCCTAAGTTACCAAATTGGTAAGGGTTATTTCACAATCTCTTCATTATCCGAGGTTGTTTATACGTAATAATCTACTGGGATCTCTTTATCACCCACATCCATGTTTCTTCAAAATGTATTTCAAAACATTTTTATTATTTACAAGAATATGGGTTAAAGTCATTTATACCCTTGTTTGGCTTTTTATAAGAGGAATCTTTCCGTCGTTTTCAAAACAAGGTACTTTTTAACCTTTTCGATAGAATTAATGTAAGAATGATTTTTTTAACTTATACGGCGAGTGCAGTTATTTTCTGCCGTTATAAAATCGTCAATGTTTTCCTTACAAGCTTATAAGAATATTTTCAAAGAAAATGTTTTATTTTATATGGCTCTTAAATGATTTCAAAAATATAAAGAGATATTTCTCTAAAAAGTGTTTTGATTTCATCTATGTCAACACCCTTTGATGGATTTTACGATTATTTGAAGTTGATTTATTATGATATAAAACTTCCATATTGTAATGAAGTTTTGTGATATGTTTGACTGTGGATGTGCTATTTATATAGCATTCATGGTTTATGAGTAAAGTCTTGACATTTCGTATGCTAGTTCCAATAAGAATGTTTATGTTATATTTCAACCTTTACTTCATAAGAATGTGTTGGACAAGTATGTTCCAGGTTTGGGACTGGTTAAAGTAAGCCCTCCAGGTTGGGGACTGGTAAAATTGAGCCCTCCAGGTTAGGGAATGGTAAAAGTAAGCCCTCTGGTTTGGTCTCCGGTTATTAGAGGAACTCCGGGTTGGTGTCCGTTTATTAGAGGCACTCCGGGTTGGTGTCCGGTTATTAGAGGCACTCTGGGTTGGGTTCCGGCTACAGTTATCCCCATGGTCTTGGGACGAGGCCTTGACAAAGAAATTAAAGTTCAGCATTATGCATTCCAAGATTATGAAAGTGGTTATTGATTTTTGCATGTGATTATTCGATTAGTAGAATATCCATGTGAATAAGTAAATGGCATTATTTCATTTTATTTATGCCATACCATGTTGAAAGTTCATGTTTGAAAGGCTTTTGTTTTAGTTATAAATTTCCTTAAATGTTTATTCTTATTTATGAAAGTTTCCGCTATATTGTTATCCTTACTGGGCATTTTATCTCACCCCTTTTCTATGTTTTATTTTTCCCAGGAAGTGAAGAAGTAAATTATGAATGACCTGCAGGGATATTAAGTGGGGATATGAGTGTGGATTATGGAGACATTATGTTGTTGTAGTAGTTTTTCATTTTATGATGTAATGTAAAACTTATGAATATATCTAGTGTTTCCAAGGCTACTAAACCAATCGGTCTTTCGAGATTTAATCTTTCTTGTGATCATTCCAATGTTATGTAATAATGCACCGAATCTGGGTAACTAGGGTCGGGGCCTTACACCAAGATATTAATATCCAAGAATAAATTTTTTATGCCTGAATAAATAAACAAAACATTTGATGCATCATAAGATCCTTAAAAGACTAACATGTATTCTTATTGTCATTACGAAAAAAATGGATGACAATAGCTATAAAATGTAATACATTAATTTATAATAACTCAATATTTACTATCAAAATTCAACTTAATTAATGTAATAAATTTTTTACCTTAGTAATAACTCAAAATATGAATGACCAAATTGAAATTCTAAAAATATTAAAGGAAGGTCAATAAACCTCCAAAATCAAATTAACATTAGATATCTAAAACCCCAAAAAGTAGATATTAATGTCATATAACAAATATATGAATAAACTATTCACCATAAAAACTTAATGGAAACATATATTATTCCAAAAAAATATATGGTTATCAAATATATTCCATAAATCAAAACATTTATTCAACTCCATCAAATATAACAGAAACAATTAAATAACTAACCAATTTCAATGTAACTAATAATATCCCCTAAACGTGTATTTTTAATTTTTATCTCAATATAAATAAAATATTTTGGGTTATATTACATTAATTATATATTATCTAAAAATATCAAATTTCGTAAGAATCACTTTTTCTATTCATCATTATCATTCCTCAAATTCTCTCGAGTCCTTAAAGAAAAATTATTATAGTATAATCCTTATAAATTTCATAATTATTATAACTATAATATAATTGATAAAATACTTATACAACATAATTCTTAAATACAATCACAAGAAAATTTTCATTCAACTTCATCTGTAGTAATATAATAAGCTTTAACTTGATCCCTTATATTCTTTAGAGATATATTCCCTTGACGCTTAGGGAATTCATTTTTGTAGTACCCTACCTCGTTATAGTTCAATAATTGAACATTTAAAACTTCTTTCTTACTATTGAAATCAAGATCATCTTATTTCTTCACTCCAATCTTGAAGAAAACTGTTATTCCCATCACTCATGTACCAATGTTATTTTTTTCAATAATTAGTACATGTGGGAAAATACTTCTTTCCCTTCATAACCATATACATTTTTTGCTATACCATATTATAATTATCTAGTTTCCCTTTAAATCCATAATAATTGGGAGTTGTCTCTATATCAAGATAACATGTGATACTATGTCCTCATATGATGATAATCTGTATAAGCCTCATTCCCATTGAAATATTGGCTTAATGCAATCCAAAAAATGATTATTCTTACTCTATTGATTACATTAATTGATACTGTTCCCATTCATTACACCATGATGAATTTATAAATAATTGAAGATATTATATTATATCATAACAATGTGAAACATATTTTATAATCTCAATATAATTCAATCACATATCATAAATTGAAAGATTTATGTCTGGATTATCTCATAATCATGAACATGTTTTGGATTGGATGGTTTTCAAATAATAAAAATATTTTCAAAACCATTATAAAGGTTTGTAATTAAATTTTTAATTATCATATTTATATCCCATAGGATTTTCATGCTAGGAGTGCATTAAGGATTTTTTTTTCGTGTTCCAGGTTACACCTAAGTCAAGCAATGTGCTCTTATTGTGTATTTATTACCCATAGGAACATATTTTCTAGATCCTCATCAACATGTACTGTCTATCCAAGGATGTATTAATATAAAAAACACATAATATCCACTCAAAAAACATTAAGGTGTTATTTTATAATTATACTCAATTTATATCATAGGGTTATGTTGCTAAATATATATTTTCTTAAATCTAGTTCCCAAGGTTTCTACTAAACATCCTCTTATTCCAACTAAGAATACCATGGCCCTAGTTGCCCGAATTTGATGGTTACTTCATTACATTGACACAAGATAAAAGTAACCATATCCTAACGAATCAAATAGTTTATTACTCTTGGTGAACTAGTTATACACTAAAAATTCACATTACAATTGAAAACATAAAATATGAGAAGTGTTTTCTTTGAGAATTATAGATTCCCCCTCAGTATATCCCTATATATCAATCATAAAAACATCTTGTTATCCTGGGGAAAAATATAAAGCATGATATCATATACATAGTAAGGATAATAGTAAAATAATATTTATCCATAATAAATTAAAAAAATAATATGGTATTGCAAATAACTAAAACACATGCAATTTAAATATTAACATAAGCATAATATGGCCAGAAAAATTGATGATGAAATAAATCCATATATATACTCACATGAACATAAAACTTATCAATGGATGTTATTATTATTATAATAATAACATGGAAATCAATAAATTATCTCATTATGAGAAAGTTCATAATTCTAGACCTCTGACATATACTTTCAAGACCTTTCACATGACTGTTTAAATCTATAGGGAAACCCATTTAATTTGGCCAATAGATTTGTCTCATATTACATAACAATGCATCAATGGGTTTTGTAATTTTAGGCCCCACACATAACTTAATAATTATAATTAATTCATCATATTAAAGGGGTACATAATCAATATAAACATTCATATTGAAAAAACTAACATATGAAATGTTAATAAAAACCACAATCAACAAACATATTCAAAAACCATCCAGAGTTATATGGTTAATGGTAATAAAATTGTACATAGCCATTCAAACTACTCATAAAAAATCAAAAGAAATAATAGGGATTGTATGAATACAAAAGTTACTTATTTAGTCATAAGTAAAATAAGTTTTTGATGTCAATGTTGAATAGAATATTCATAAAAAGATCTCCTAAAACATTATAACGAAAAATAACATATCAAAATTGAAGATCTCCTTTTAATAATAAATGCTTTTAAAAAATGAAAATAATTTTAAATGAAAATTTCCATTATAAATTATAATGGAATCATTAAAAAATATTCTGGTCATGATGGATGTAAATTGTTTACATGTCGTACATGTTAAAACAAATATTCATTTAAAATTTTTAGTAAAATACAAACAACCATTGTTTGGAATATTCCATGAAGATTCCATTAAAAACATTTGTAAAAATTCAAAAATGGGTAAAATTGCACTTAATAAATAATTTTTATAATTTTATAATAATAAACACATTTTAGAAGACAACATTTTGGAATAAAAAGGATTTTTGACCATAGAGATAAATAAAGTATGGTTTTGCTAAATAATTATCAATAATTTTAAGTAATAATGGGAGGAATATTGTTAAATTTTATGAAAATATCATCAATAACTAGAGGATTATAAAAATAATGGGTTTTATTAGATAAATATCCAATAACTTCCTTTTGTGAAAATTCAAGTATAAACAAATATTAATTAAAATGAGATTGAAACATAAATCTCTTACCACATTGGTAACTTTTGAATAATAATCCCCATAAAAGGAATAATATCAATTAAAACATTAAATACCATCAGGAGAAATATATTCATGATATAAAATATAAAAAATGTCTATATATACACCACACAGAGAAATAAGTGGTGAATATGAAATATGTCTCGTAGAAGTAAAAGTTAGATGAGAAAACCCTTACCTCAATTATAATATCCATCATACATTCCTTTACCTCACGAATAATAATTATTTATTTATTATAAATCTATTAAAATCCAAATATATATATATATATATATACAATACCATATATTATTTTATTATAACGTTTTATGACTTATTTCAACAATTCCTAGATAAAATCACATCCCAGGTAATAACAACTTTGTTTTTCATGCATTTTTTGATTCAGTAATTTCAAACCACTGACGTTGACCATGGTTCCACCATATAAAGAATTTAAATGATGATTTATATATCATATATATTTATTATATATTAATTTAGAGTAATATATAATATCTAGATATAGGGAATAGATTACATTTTTCATGAATATGGTAAGATATATATACGCATGAACGTTATTTATGTTTTCTCGAAGGATTGAGTGAAAGAAAAATAAATTTTAAATAAAAACTAGGAAATAAATATTATTATAAATATAAGATTTATATAAATAAAATTAATCATTAATAACATCTATATTAAAATAAAATGAAAAATGTTTCACATCGCTTGGTGGAGATTATAGTCCACACGTATGCTCAAGAAATGTTATTGTATTCTATTAGATTTAAATGTAAATAGATAAATGTGATATTATATTTAAATAAATATATTCATTTCTTAAATAAGATATTTGTTAATTAACTTTATACTTACTACCATCCTTGTAAATTTTAAGTGAAAAACAAATCGCATCACTTGTAAACATGTCGTCTGATGTACACACGAGCGACATTATCATATCACCCCATGAAATGGTAATTTTGAATGTATATGTGATATAATTTTTTTAGACATAATCATTTTATAAATAAAACAATAAAAATTCAAATATATCATTATATCCATCCTTTAATGGTGGGGATGAAAAAATTTCAATTGTTCCTGAGGCGGTAGTCTTTCATTCACACGATCAGCATATTCATTTCACATTTGATTAAAGTGACGATGGATCTCAATTATGAAATTAAAATAATAATATCTCAGTATATATTTAATACTATTTTTATTATATTATCATAATTTAATAATACTTTAAAAAGGCCAAAAAAATAAACAATTATGCACGTTCAAGAATTACACCTCTTATTCGAAAATCCTCTTTATGTTAATACCGAAAGCCTTATTAGAAGGGATTAATAATAAAAAATGCCTATAAGTTGTAGTGATATAATTAAATAACATATTTCGGAGGTAATTTTTTGAACCAATGTTTTTTGAGTGTGTAAATTAGGGAGGATAGGGTTGAAATTTTATAAGTATAGGAGATGATCCACATTTAATTTTTGAATAAATAATGTGATACTCACAATTTTCACATTTAAAATACTGAAAATGGGTAATTTTTAAACCTCAGAGTTTATAAGGTATTAATATGGGCATTAAATAGATTTTTTTCAATTTTTAGGTAATTTTTTAATATATCATTTAAGTTTAACCCACATTAAACCCATTTTACCTTAACAACTATAATTAATCATTTACTCTTTCACTATTAATTATAGTAAAAAATTAAGTTGAAATTATTAGATCATATTAATTATGATGATTAAAAATATTTAATCCATTTTAAAAAATTAAATTCATACACCTCGAATAGTTAAATTTAAAATTAAACCCACAGATGTGCAGAAAAAAAAATGATTTTCCAAAGAAACACTTTCAAAAGATTAAAAATATTTTATATCAGAATTCAATATGAAATTTATTTTAGTGATATAAATAAGTAAAAATTTTAATTTAATTAAGTTAATTGTATTTTAAAACAAAAATAAAATATAAATTAACCTTTAAAATAATTTAATCCAAAAAAATAGTTTTCCATAAAAATCAATATTTTCACTATTCATAAAAAATTAGAAAATTCCAAAAAATATTAACAAAGATTATTTTTGAAAATTGATTTAAAAAAGAGGTTTATTTTTTATAAATAATTTTTCTAAAAGTGTAAAAATATAATTTTAAATTATGTGTCAAAAGCATGTTTAAACCTCCTTTTTGAAAAATATTGTTTTTTGAAAACATATTTTTTTTTTCAAATGGTTCTAATTTTATTTATAACTAATAGATAAACATTGAATATATTTCATACATTTATAAACCATATAATTTTAATAATTTTGTTAGTCATATTAATACCTATAAAATTAACATATAGATTATAATGGTCATGTTTAAATAAAAATAGTTTTATAGAGTATCACATTCCTTTTGAACCAGATGTTGCCTGCATTGCATGCAATCAAAGAGATTGAAATTATTTAAAATTAAATATATTGTAAAGTATCATGTAGTTAAATTATATTTTAATGTTGGTGTTATATTTCATATACGGTAACAAATATTATGTTCCCATTTTAAAATCCGGGGATGTTACACTAATTCTAATGAGTCACATTGCAATTTTTTATATCTCTAAGGCATTGAATGAAAAAACAGAATGTATATTTTTCAATAAACCTAGATGTGGAAGATGATTGAGGGATATAAAAATGATGCTGATAATGAAATTGAAAAGTGACATTAAATGATACAAAAAATAGTAAGATAAAAAATAGAGAAAGTAAACCCAAAAAAATTGTTCGAAGATGGGTTGAATAAGACATTGTTCATCAAACCGAAAAATTCCAATAAGAAAATAGATAGAACTAAAACAGAACATAATTTTATCAAGGATTGAAATTTCTTTTATCTGTGCTAAAAAACATTGATTTTTTTCGCCCTTAAAACAATGGTGTTTTTATCGACGCGTAAAAAATCTATTATTAATGCTTCTTTTATAATTACTAGAAAAAAATTAATAATGGATGCCTTTATCATCATTTCTTTTAACACTGAAAAATATGGACTTTATCGATGCTGAAATTAGTGTTAAAAAAGGACACTTTATCTGTTCTGAAACAATCACTGATAAAATCCTATTCTGACTACTGCAGAATGCTCATAGTGCATCACACTATAGTTTTCTATAAAAATTAAATAAAAAAATTCAATTACATTAAAAATATTACACTAAACATGAAGACTAATTTATATTTATATTTCACCATCATTACAATATAAATATTACATTAATTAATTTTCGTACAACACAATTACAATAATGTAAAATTAAATTGAAAATAAAAATAAAAAAAATAAAAAAATAAAACTCTATTATTTGTCCACCAAATATAAAATTAAGGCCACTGATATATTACTATATTTATTTTCTTTAAATAAATCTAATGTGTGTAACACATTTCTCAACACACAACACTGAGGTAAAATAATCTTCATCATTTTAGATTAATATTAATAATAATGATATGAATAATGAAACTTCTTATAAATAAAAAATATTAATCAATTAAAATTACTTACATTTAGAGGATAAATAATTAATATCATTTAATATTTAAGAAATATTTCTTCTCAAATTACTATTTTTTAATTTTATTTATATTTTATCCAAATAAATTAAATTGTACAACTTTAAAATATTATTCTAACTAATATTATAACATCATTTAAATTACAAATTCAATGGAAATAATATTAAGAACATTGAAAAACGTCATTTTTTCAATAAAATGATTATTTTTTTTTATTTTACTTTACCATTTAAATTTATTTTAGAAATTTAGAATATGTATTTCATTAAATTAAATTCATTTTTTATTTCTTAATATCAAAAAAATATTTAGATAATTTTTTATATTAATCGGGAAATGTTGATTTTTTGTAAATAATGTAAAATACCAATTTTTAAAACACTATCACTTTTATCACATTTCCATAATATAGGAATGATTTGAATTTTTGTAAAACTTTTTTTAAATATATATATATAATTTATAATCAATCATTTAAAAATTCCATTTTTAATCTTTAATGTTTATTTTTTACATTTTTAAACATAACCGATATTTATTCTAATAAAAACCATTTTTTGTATTTTTATTTTAATAATTTATTCACAAGGTTGAATTCTGTTTTGGATTTACAGAAAAATAAATAATAATAATAATAATACTATTAACTTTCTAAAAATTAACTACATTGATAATTTTATCTTAGTTATAAATTATGGGCATAAAAGTACATTATTTATAAAATTAGTTTTACATGTTAAGTGTGAAAATATTAAATTTAATGTTTATAAAAACTAGTACATTAATTTAAAAAAACAATTTTATATTTGAAATCAAAAATTCCAAATTACTAAATAGGGACCATTATATTTTTAAGCGTAAAAAATAAATTGATTATATAAAAATTAGTTAACATGGAAAACCAAAAATGTTAATATTAAAAAAATATAAGATTAAACAAATTAGAAAATATTGAAAAATATCTATAAAATTGTGGTTGAGTCATGGTCTACCTTAAACCATACCCAAATCCATTATATTTTATTAAAATATCTATTTGGCCTTATAATAATAACTTACATTTTATATTATTAAAAAATGCCACTCCTCTCCCCTATAAAAGGATTCATCACCACCCAACTTTTCTTCAAACCCTATGATATGTATATTCAACCAAAATATATATAAATAACTCCCAAACACTCTAATAGACTTCATAGAGTTTCTTGTATTCTAAAAAATTATCTTTTAAATCCTTAATCCAATTTTTAAAGGAGTTATTCCAATGAGTAATGTAAAATTATCAATTACTCATTTTTAATTTTTCATTACTTTTCCTTTATTTAATATACTACCCCATTCTAGTATAATATACTCATGTAGAAAAAATTACATCATTATCATAATTATACTGAAATAATTTTATATTTATAGGATAAAATGTTTTTCCCTTCCTCTCTATCAATAGGTAAATAAAAAATTCCCTTGTTTTTTGTACGGATTACCACATCCATATGAATCATGGTAAAATTTTCAAAAAATCCATATATGGATGGTGAAACAGGGTTATTTAATAAATAAATATTATATTTAAAAATTTGTTAATATTATTAAAATTTAAACCAATTTATTCTGTATTTATATTCTACCACTGACTCTCTTAAGAAACATATTTCATTTTTTAACATGACTTATATTATTTATAAAAATCTTATTCCCTGAAATAATAACCTCTAAATATGTTCATTTTAATCCTTTAATAATTATATTATTCTAAATAACTGACATTATAATCTATTCTCACCCATCAATTATAGCATATTCTTGTTTTGGACAGTTTAAGCATATACATAGTTAATAATATAAATTATTATCATGGCCGACTATAATAACATAATTACTATAATTATTTTACATTAATAATAAAAACATATTTGGTTTATTATTTTGAAATATTAATTTTAATATTTAACTTATTATTTATATACCATCCTTTGTTCATTAAAACATATTTGTAACATGCTTATTGAGAATTCGGATCTCATGAACCATGCCCATAGCTTCCATAAAGTGAACATGGGAATGAATAAATAAATGAAAAAAATATATTTAAATATCTTATAATATATATAAACTATAAACTTGGTAACAAATATTGGGTTTTGACATCTCTATTTCATGATTTCATGAAATAATCAAAAATATAAAATTATGATAATGAAAATAAGATATAAAAAACTAATTAATGTATACAAATGTAAAATAAAAAATAATATAAATGTTTAAAAAAATGAATAATGTTTTGTGTAAGTGAAGTGAAAAGGTAGGGTTTTTCATCTCATTTTTTTCATTGAGACATATGTTATATTTAGGACATACTTTATATTAAGAAATGTATATAAAACCAGATAGATTTTCTATAATAATTTTATTAAATTCAATATATATTTAAAAATACATCTCAATTTAAATATCTTATAGGATTTCGATTAAGTAGATACTCACGTTGAATGGTTTTTCTCAACTAAATTTTTCTCCTTTGAGAATTTTGTCATATCCACCACTTTATTATTTTTTGGGGTGTATAGAACACCCATGAATGTAATTTTATTATAATTTGAAAAGGTTTAATAGGAATTTAAAATTTGTCTCTTTTATTATATTTCAAATGATTTTTTTTCAACGTTTACAAAATTTTTAAGGGTTTCGTCACCTATCTCACTTTCAAATTGATACTTCTTTTAATGATAATCCATCTAAGGAATTTTTATCATATTTTTTTCAATTTTTTTAAAAAAAATTACAATTTATTTTTGATCCTTAATTATAATGAAAATAAAATTAAAAATTTCTATTTTTCCCAAAAGTATACACTTTATTTAAAAAAGAATTATTGATTTTAAAATGTATTTTAATAAATAAGTATAAAATATTTTTATGTCTACTCAAAAAACGTTTTTTAGAATCATATTTATTTTATAATTATTTCATTATAAAAAATTTGTTTTAAAGGTTAATTTTTATAATTATTTGTCAAAATTAAAGTATATTAAAAAAACACTTTAAATGAATTCAGTAAATTTAAAAAAAAAATATATTTCTTATTTTTTTTAAAAGATAATTATATAATAATAAAAAAAATTCAATATTTTATTTATAACTCTAATGTTTTATATTATATTTATCATAAACAAAGTTAATTTGCTAATAGCTTGTGTTATACAAAACATCGAGTTCATACAAACTCTGGTCCTGTATTTGAATATTATCTAATTGTATTCTTTTATTCATTGGTTTAGAGAGTATTAATATTTATTAAATAAATTTTGAAAATTTATAGTTTACATATTTATATAATGAATTCATTATTTATCTAATAATTACAAATGAAAATTATCAATTGAACATAAAGGATATGTTTTTCTAAAAAATTGTTTTTATGCGCCCAATATGTTATTATATTAATAAATTAAATAAATCCTTAATACATAATTATTTAAATGAAATTCATATATTATATATTCGATCATTTTTTAACATTCATCCAATATTTTAAATATTCATGGTATGAGAATAAATCATGTTTAAAATAGTATTTTTCTAAAAGTGGTTTTCTTCAAATTCTGTAAAAATATATTAATATTAATTTCTACCACTTATAGAGATTTAAATTTTTAAAATAGATTCAATATTTGGAGTTAATAGGTTAATATTTCTCAAATTGGTCCCTTTTATGTTTTGGTATTATGAATAGTAACTTTTTTAAATATATCAACTTATGAAAAGTTAAATTGGGTTAATCTAAGTTAAAACTAAATGATAAGGCCATAATGTTTCATATTAATTCTTAAGGAATGAATTAAATTATACCCTAATCACATGAGTTTATAAATTTATTTTTCTAATGGAAACATGTCCTTGAAAATGGCCAATATAATATTTAATGCAATAAATATTATATAGTGTCACTCTCATTAATTTAATTATCTATTATGTGTCACTATATGAAAAAACATCAAGTTATTAATAAATATAAATATATAATTTTATCTTAATGAAATTATTTTCATTATGGGAATTTATTTCAAATTTTAATAAATTATATAATTACCCTAAATTTGTTTGCAATAACGATGTATTATTTATTTAATTTATAAAGAAATAAGTTATTTTAAAAATATTAAAAAAAATAATTTGAATGATTTATAGTATTACAAGAATTTAATATACAATTATGAAATATTATTATTGATTTAAAGGATTATATATTAATTCCAACCTAACCTTTATGTCATTTTACTCAAATTAAATAAATAGTGTTGAAATTGAAATTAATGATATTTTATTAAATTAATATTTTATTAAATTATTTAAAAATAATTTCAATAATTAAATAGAATAGTGTGGATAGTTTATGGTATAAAATGTGATCCATTTCCATTTGTGATCATATTTTTACTTTAAGTAAATTTATAACACATTAATAGTGAAAATTTAATTACTACGATTAATGTTAAAAGGGGTTAACTAAGGGGTTAAAACAAAAATGAGGTTTAAAACACCCCTTAAACCATTCAAAATTCTATTAGTTAATGGGATTAAAACCTCATAATATCCCAAATTTTAATATATATCCATTTGGAAACATATTTATGGATAATAAATTTTTTAAATATTATTTATTTGAGAAATTTTAAGTGTGTCCCCTCCCTCATTTATAAATGTGCACGCATTATTTCTCATTTTTCCACCGCATTAAGACATATATATCAACCACACCCTGACCATATCTCTTCTAGAAATTCATATACACATTATAGAGGTTCTGGTCCTCTCAATACACTAACCCTATGGTTCTTAATAGGAGATCCAAAGGAAATCTTCCAATATAGAGCTAATCACCTTAACTGCTCACTTTGTTTTTACTTCTTATTTTACCAAAAAACATATCAATGATATTTATCATAATATAGTAACATAATTATCCTATATATGAAAATCTTTTATCATTATTAATAAACCACAATTACCCACCCAATATTCCATTAAATGTGAATGGAAAGTATCACCTGTGGGTACGTACGACTTACCGTATCCCCATAGATATACAATTATTTTGTCAACATGATATTTTATGGATGGAAATTATGATCGGTTTCAATTATATATATTATATTTATTACATAATTATTATTCTGTAATCCTAGTTTAATATGTACCTTATTACCTTCCAATTTTTTTGGGAAGGGATAATGTTACTTGTGCATACATGTGGACTACCACCTCCACAAAACGATGTGAATAGTTTTTCCTTTCTATTTTAAATTGATTTTAATAAGGATTGATTTAATGAATATATATAATTTATATAATATTTATTCAATAATGATGAATAATTATCTATGTTTCTTTTTCCCCATATATTGAAATGTGAAAATGGCGTTCATGCTTATATATGGCCTACCATCTCCATAGATGGTGTAATACATTTCTCTATCTAAAAATTTTATGGATTACTCGAAATACATATATAATTATAAAATATGTTATTAATATAACTATTTAATTTCTATAGATTTTGTAACTTTTATCATATTACTGATATCAAAACTATCGAACTAAAACATAAATGAAAAACAATGTAGTTATTAAAAAATATAATGATTTTAATAAAATATTATTTATAAATAGTGATAAAAGATTAATGGTATGTAATATATGGTATGATTATGGTTATGTAATAGGTGTATAATAAATATATATTTATTATACATGATTTTAGGACACATATGAAGGAAGTCCAACATGAGGTAAGGCTATATTTCATAATCTCACCATTATTCGGTATTTATTATGTTTAAGTATCCTGTAGGGTAATTGTTTGATTTTTATATTCTAAAACAAATATATTTTCATATTATTTGGTTATTCCTAAAATTATTAAGTAATATCACCATTTTCCCCACTCCGGTATTTAAAATTATTATGATTTTTTTTATAAACACATACATTATTTCTCTCTTTAGTTGAAAATATTTTTTTATCCATGTCCATATTTGTTAAAAATGGGTTAAATTGTTTCTTAATGTCCTAACATAATTTATCTTCAAAAATATAACCATTATTTACCTTTTAAAAAATTGTTAAAAAGTAATATTGTTTTATTTTTTCAAATGAGGTACCTTAGACCTTTTTAAAAAAGTGTGAAAGGAATGAGTTTTAACTAATATTTCTTCAACATTATGTCTTGTATTCAGGACCACTCAATTATTTTTATGAATCATTTAAAATTTCAAAATGTAATTCTGAAATAATATCTTTTCATTAATATTTTAGAAATGTTTATATTTCAATGAAAAAGGGTATTTTCGTCAATAATATTTCTAATGATCTCTTTAAAGTATTTTCATTTTTGTGAACATACTTTTATAAATATTATACTGATCATATTCTATAATGATACCATCTAAATTATCACACTAATGTTTTTATGGTAATTTTTTTTGGGGATATACTGTTTTGATACCATATTCCATTTTACTCTAGATGGTTTATTATCATGTTTATTGATTGGGAAAACTATTAACATTTCATATGATAGTTTCTAAATTTTAATATTGATATTCAATATGTTTCACTACTTTCAAATGAGAATGCATTGGAATTTTTAATTTAAGGGTGGGGTTGGAATTATATAACCCTTTGATGCATCGGTAGGTATCTTAAGAGAATCTAAATTGGATTTTTTATAAAGTAATACATATATATATATATATATATAAGATTCATTTTCACAATGCCTTAATGATATGTTTAATATATATTGGGAAAGGGCCCTAATGGTATGTTTCAAATGTCTGACATTATTCATTCCATCATTATGAAATCATTTATTGATGTCCATGAGAATATTTGAATAGTTTTTATATCCATGGATTTGTTTTTAACTCATGTGATTATTTATATGGAATTAATTGACAATAATTTATTCACTTCCATATTATTCAGGAATTATTTAACATCCACAGTATACATTCCCTTACATTGCATCCAAGACCAACTATTTCATAAATAAATTTCACCTATGATTCCCTTAAATGTTTTTGATTGAAATTATGGGATATTTTAAAGGGAATAATTGTGTTCTCAAAAAAATGTTTTATTTTATGTTTTCAAATTTATTGTTAAATTAATTTATTTATCTAGTACAGTAAGACTATTAAACTCTATGGTCTTTTAGGATGAGGCTTAATTTATTTAATACCAATTTAATAATTTAATCACCAACTCAATGATGCATGGTTTAAGGTCTTTATAGTTGGTATCATATAATGTATAGTAGAATCCTTGGTAATAAAATTTAGTAAATCATGGATTAGGGAATATAACCCAACAATGGACCTTAAATATCCTAATCAAACCAAAATTATGATTTTGAGATTAGTTATATATAAATTTACAATTTATGTTATGTTTTTCAATAGTTTTTTAATTATAAAATACGATTCCTAATGTTGTGATATAATATAGTATAATCCATTATTTATAAATAGATCCTAGATAAAGGAATAGAAATCATATCAATTCATGTAATCCATTTAGTGATTTCCCTTCTATAAAAAATAATGATGTTAGAGTTGAAAATAGACTAAAATAAATTATAAAAATATTGACGGAGTTGGCTTAGTCTTTGAAAATTAACCTTACATGTATGGATCATCCTTCTAATCCACAATGTGATCTAATAATGGTAGATTGGTACATGCATTAGAAGCCTTCATCATTCAATGGGAATAAAAATCCTTTTGTATTTGAGAAATGGATATGTTCCATAGAGAAGATATTTATCACATTGGGATATAATGAAAGGGAAAATGTTTTCATGTCTATTTATCACCTATAAGGGTATGCGGATCGATTATGGTCATTGATCAAAAACACTAATGACAGGGAGGAAATAGAGATGATTGAATGAAAGTATTTTAAGGAACTTTTATTTCAAAAAAAATTCCTTATGGACAAAAAATAAATATATAGAGAAAAATATAGGTTCTGAGACAAAAGGAATAGAAAAATATTTTTAAGTATGATGTTAACTTTATAAGGTTATAAAGTCATGGTGTGGGCTAACCATTTCATTAATGGGATTATTCCAATAATTAAAAGGGAACTATTATCCAAAACATTGTTCTTTTATAAGGATATTATATAATGTGACATTAAGATAGATAAATAATTCGTCAATACATATGGATTAAAAGTAGAGTAAGATAAAAATAAGATGGAAGAGAAAAAGATAGATGTGGGAAAGAAGAGAAAGAAAAATTTTCCAACATGTGATACTTGTGGAAAGAAACTCCTTGGAAAATACTAAAAATAGAAAAATTTTTGTCTCAAGTATGGGTAAAAGTTACCATTATAATAAATTTAAAGGTAATGTAAAATCCCTAAAAGTATATTTCTTTAACTATGAAAATAAGGGAAATTATTCCAACCAGGGACCCAAAAATCATGAAAACATAATTCAAAAGAATCTCCAGGGATAAGGGAAACCATAGACAATTACAATAACTGATATGGAGGTTATTAGATGCATTGTGAAAAGTACACTTATTATCCACTCTATAACGGAATATGTTTTATTTGTATCAGGATCGATCCACTCTTTTATATCTGAGGAATTTTTTAAGGGTATCATATCGCCACCTCAATTATTAAATGTTGAGTAGGTGGGGAAAAATATTAATAGTGGGATGACTGCATCCCAAGTCTACAACTCTTCTCTGATAGAATTTTTTGGGATTTATCTATATATTAATCTAAAATACAACCTGTGGTTTTATTTTATGTAATTTTTGGTATGAATTACCTCACTCAGTATAGATCCCATATAAATTTTCAATAAAGAGAAGTTATATTTGTTATTAAAAAGTAACATTTAATATTCTATTTGAGTGAGGATAAACCTTACCACCCATTGTAAATTACTTATATCATATGGTGTTTTCTACCTATTCATGCAGGATATTTGTCTGAAATGGTTGGGTAGAAATATAATATTGATGATGTTTCTATTATTTAGGAACATACATGCATATTTTCTAAATAATTTATTATTCTTCCACTTAATCTTAATTTTTTTTTTCAATATATCTCATACATGGTGTTATGACTATTTCGAGGATTCTATATAGAATAGCCCTAATTGAGTCATAGGAATTAAGGAGGTAACACTAGGAGAATCGTGATAAGGTGTTCATTTGTTCAATTAATTTTCCATGGGGTGCACCTTTTATTTTTGTTAATAAAATAGATGGGTCATTGTGTATTTTCACTGATTATGAAGAACATAACAAGTTCAATATTAAGAAAAAGTATCATATACCTTATATTGATGAAATATTTGATTAATTATAAGGAGGTTTATATATTTCACAGATTTATCTTCAATCTAGATATCATCAGTTAAGGATCAAGAATATTGATATAACCAAATAGTGTTCCACATGAGATATCGTTATTATGAATTTATATTAATTCCACTTGGGCTTACCAATCTTATTTTTATGATTATAGATTTAATTAATATTGTATTTAGAGATTTCCTTGATCAATTTTTTGTAGTCATTTTAGATTAGATTCTTATAAATTTGAATTGAAAATAAGAGCATGAATATCGCTTGAGGATTGTACTAAAGAACCCAGGTAAGGAAAACTATATAATTTTTTTTTTCCAATTGTGATCTTTGGCTATAAAAAGATTAATTTTTGGGTCACATAATATCATGAAATGATATATCTATAGATCCATCAAATATATATGTTATTGAATAATGTTCTAGACTACCCATGGTTACTCAGATCAATAGTTTTATTGGTTTGGATTGTAATTATCTATGCATTTTGAATAATTTCTAAAAACAATGAAACCCACTCACAAATTATACTTGTAAGGGATCCAAATTTCTTTAGATAGATGATTGTGGGAAAATATTTATGGAAATGAATAGAATGTTATTCTATGAACTTGTGATTACACTACCCAAAAGTTTATAGGGGTTTTTAATATATATTGATTCATTAAAGAAGAGATTGGGATGCACCATCGTGAATAATGATACAGTAATATCGTATACCTCAATCCAACTAAACCTCTATGATTTGTGAATTAAATATATAGAGACATTATATTTAAAAGAAAAGGTGGGACATATATAGTGATCATAAAAATTTAAATTATATTTTCGAATTGAAAGACTTAAATATACACTATAGACTGTTGTTGGAGATGATTATATATTATGAAAGATCAAAACATTACCTCCCTACGAAGGTGAAAAGGTGGAAGATACTCTTAGTAGAAACCATCATGATAGCTTATCTATGATGATGATAAAAACAAGATCTAACATTTAGGGATTTAAAAAGAATATATAATTAAATATTTAAGGAAATAGAGAAATATTATCTCTGTCAAATGATCATTCAACCGTATATCCCTGTGAGAAATAAATAGGCATAAAAGGGAGGTGTAGAGTTGCAACCGGAGGTTAAACATTTTCTTGAATTTTACATTTATTGTGATGTAATGATAAGGCTTAAGAAACATATATGTGTTTCGTATATACCATATTTAAAAAATGAGCTATTGGATGAATATAATAGTGATCTTTTCATTATTCATGAAGAAGTATGAATTTATTAATGATTTGAAAGGGTATTTTTGGTGGGAAAATATGAAGATTTATATTGTAAAATATATATCTTGGTTCTTGGTATATTATCATGTTAAGGCTGAGAGATATAAATCTAAGGAAATTTTACAATCATTACCTAGACTCAAATTAAAATCGGAAAACATCAACAAAACATTTTTTCATTAGACACCCGAATACTTCTGAAGGACACAACATTATATGGGTTGTAGTTAATCACCTTATGATTGCACTGCACTTTATCACCATCAGATAAGACTTATTTATTGTCAAGATTACAATATTTTATATAAATAATGTGTTAATGTTTCATGGAGTACCGCATTCTATTATTTCAACTTTGGATATAACATTTTCAATAATGCTTTGTAAAATACCTCAGCGAGCTCTAGATACAAAGTAGTCTTTTAGTACCCCTTATCATACTCTTATAGATGGTCAGTTTGGGAGGACCATTAAAACTAGAGATGACATGTCAAGAGATTTATTTATGAATTATAAATGTGGCTTAGATAAACACATTACATTTGTTAGAAGGCAACACACCAAGAATTTATATTATATTTCTTTTTAACAAAATTCATTTATTTAATAGCATGCGTTACACGTAACACCGATTTGAAACAAATTGTGGTTTTATATAAAAATATAATTGAACAGTTATCCCATATCCATTTGATTGATGGGTATGACTATAAAAAACTAAATTATGAAAATTTTGTGTTTACAAATTTATAGAATTAATTCATCAATTGTCAATAGATTATAAATAAAAATAAAATTCAATTGAAAATAAAAGATATGTTTTTATGAAAAATAGTTCTCATCCACAAAATATTTCTTTATTTTAATAAATTAAATTAATAAATATTGGTGAATTAATTTTATGAAATTTATATATTATATATTAAATCAAATGTTTTAACATTCATCTAATATTTTCACTATGAATTGGAAACAATCAATCAAGTTTTAGGCTTTAAAATGTACTTTTTAAAAAATGGGTTCTGAACATTTTATACACTTATTTGAAAATTAATTAATATTAATTATAATGATTTAATTTTTTAAAATTGATTCTATATTTTTAATTATGAGGTATAATTTTTTTAAATTGGTCCCTTTTATTTTGAAGAATTATGAATAGTAATTGTGGTAAAATCTATCACGTCGATGAAAGGTAAATCTAGTTAATCTAGGTTAAAACTAAACTATAAAGCCATATTTTTCATCTTAATTATTAATTTATTAATAAAATAATAACCTTATCACATTTGGATTGAAATATATATTTTAATGGACACCTTCCATGAAAATAACTTATATGTTATTTAATTCAATCAACATTACAAAGTGTCACACAGTTTTTTTAAATATATATTATGCGTAAAAAAGGTACAAAAGAAATTTATAACTAAATATAAATATAAATTTTTAGATAAATGATATTATTTTCATGATAAAAATTTATTTCTAATTTTTATTAATTATATAATTACATTAAAATCTTACACTTCATCGATGCATTATTTATTAAATTAAAAAAATGAAATTCGAACAGTTGAAAAGGATAAAATTTGAATGCATAATGAAGTTCCATGAATTTTAAATATGATAATAAGATATTAGTGTTGATATAAAGTATTTTATTCAAATTAAATCCTTTTATTTATGACTTTTATGTCTAATTAAATGAATCATTTTAAAATATACATTATTGATATTTTTCCAAAATAATACAATATTAATTTATTTAAAATCATAAAAATATTTAAATGGATTATGGAGGATGATATCTACACTGAAATATTATTCCTTCACCATTTATATAACAATTATCACCTTGTATGTAAACATTTAACATATTAAGAGTGAAAAATATTTTATCATGGTTGATGATAAAATGGGTTAATTATTGGATTAAACTAAAAGATAAGGTTTAAAATAACACATAAGCATACAAAAAATTATATTTCATGATGGGATTAAAACCTAATTTTATCTCAATTCTAAAAATAATCCATTTTTAATAATTCTTCTTGATAATTACTTTGTTATATTTTATTCTTTTATGAAATTTCAATTGTGTTAGCTCCCCCACTTATAAAAGTACACCCCTACATTCAAATTTTTACACCACATTATTCCTTCTAGATTAGAAAAACCGAAACTGTCTATATAAAAAACATAACTGGATGAATTTTATAGGTTTTTTATTTCCAAAAATTACAACCGTAGGGTCCTTAAGATGAGATCTAAAGTAATTTTTATAATGAAGAGTTAATCACATTAACCGTTCTATTTATTTTTTAATTCTTATTTTACCTCTTCTAAATATATGGTATTTATCAGAAAATGGAAATATAATTAGAATTAATAAAATACTAAACTATAATTATTATGAAACCACCATTACCCACCCTATTTTCTATTAAAGGGTTGTTAAAGTATCGCTCGGGCATACATATGGCTTAACATCTAAATGTAGCTATACAATTCATTTTTCATAATGATATTTTATGGATGGTAACTATAATTGTTTTATATTTTGTGTATGTTATTTATAAAAAAATCTAATTCCAGATTTATAATATCATATCTACATTGTTACATTTCAAATGTTATGTATATGATAATGTCGCTCATGCATACTGTAGACTTCCATAACTGTGAAACGATGTGATTCATTTTTCTTTTCTATTTTTTATGGGTGGTAAAGAGGTTGAATTTGTTGAATATATATTATTTATATAATAATTATTCTATAAAGTTGGATAATTATCTACATTTCTTTACTTCCATCTATCAAAA